>JAUCMX010000019.1:2314005-2354005 GCA_033459395.1 Hemibagrus guttatus
AACTCCTAAATCCCTAAATACTTCCCTTTTTATGCTAGCTGATTAAACATTATGGGGTCATGGCAAATAAAAACTCGGGGAGGGGGGGGGGATCATCGATAATGATGATTTAAAAAAAAAAAAAAAGAGTCGAAGTAGCCATTACTGCTGATGATCATCTGCCCAAACATCAGATTCTCACCTGTTACATTACATGAAATCATAAGTCTCACTTGTTACAGTGCATAGTTTAAAAAAAAAAGGTTTGCAAGAGAAATATTAATAAGACAGCCTTTCTTTAAACAACCAGATTAATCACAGACGAGAGCAGGGTTTTATTAACTGTGAACTAGTCATAAAAAAGTCCTTATAGAATATTTTCCAAAGCGTTCATTGCTGCTTCATTGTCCAGATGATCTTAATCTGATAAATTACACAAGCTAATTGTACACATTTATCATATAATGACATAACATTATAATAGTCCCTGCCATTGAGCTGTTTCTTTTCTCCTTAAAGGCTCATTTGACCTCTTTAATTTATCATCATTCTTCATGTAAGGCACGGGTTCAATTCCCAGCCACTGTCCAAACCCCAGCCACTGGATGCAGTGCCGGTCCCAAGGCCGGAAAATAAATGGGAGGGTTGCGTCAGGAAGGGCATCCGGCGTTAAAAAAACCTGTGCCAAGTTGTTGTGCAGACCAGTTGGCCTGCGGTGGGGACCCATAACAGGGAGCAGCCGAAAGCAACTGCTTGTTCCTCGTTTAGTCCATATCTTTAAATAACACATCATTTAGCTCCGTGCTGTAAAGTCACAGATGTTGCCTGACTTGGCTGCACAAAGAATGCCAGAGGAAGTGACGGTTAAATACTGACTTTTATCATTTGTTATCTTTTAAGTTACCGAATTTGGGGCCACGATACGAAATTGCAGATCTGATGTCTCTCTGTTAGAGACAGATCTCTTCTGTATTTCTGTTTTTTTTTTTTTTTTTTGGTATTACAGTTATAGCAATGCCTGTAACAAAAAAAAAGTGGAGGCTAAAAATATTTGACCGAGTAATGTAACAAGATTTTGATATTAAAAAAAGTTTGATATTTCTTGGGCAATATGCTAAAAAATCTTCCAGTGTGCCAACATTAAGAGAGGATTATTGCTGTGAAGTTATTTTGCTATTATTTTTTATTTTTCCCTTATTAAGAAAGCTTTGTTAAAGCCGGTTACAACGCTCGTATCGTGTGAGTAAGATATTGAAAGCTTTTTAAAAGAAATTTGCACACAAGTCTGCAGATTGCCCTTCCTGGGTCACTATACTTCTACAGATGATGTAAAATGTTTGTATCAGTCTCCTATCAGAGCTGTATGTGTCATTGCCCCTAAGTTTTTTACGCCCTTATACTTGCGCACTTGTACTTTTATGCTCTCCACTTGGGTACTTGGGTTCTGCCTGCCTGTTGTTCCAAACAAGTGTTCCTTCAATTCACGTATTACGCAGATAAAATGGCATATTGAGGCCGTTTCTTGAAGTGGAAGAGACATGTGTCGGGGAAACAAGCTTCCACAACAAGACCGTAAGCCCATAGTGACTGTTGCCTAGCAACCGTTTAACATTCTAGTTACATTTGTAAAATGTTCAGTTTCGTCTCTGGCTGTGGTGTGAAGCTAACTCATCTGAGTGGACAAAAAAGTGCATGCGTACTCCATGCAGAGCTGTCTGAATATAAATAATAATAATAATTATTATTATTTTTTTTTTTTGTAAATGTTACGGTTCTTTGTACAGGTATTTGTGAATTTATTGTGCTGAATTTTTTTTTTTTTCCACAGCCATGGAGTCATTGTTTTATGAAAATCATGATTGTCATGGTATCTAACGCTTAAATACACTTTCAACCTCATTTGCTGAAACGTTTCTGTTTGCTTTTTTTAAACTAATCATTTTCACCATGTGCTAAACCGCTCCACCCAGACGTCATTGCAGAACCTCACTTTATCCACAGCTCATGTTGAATTTAAGCGCTTGCAAGAATAACATCATGAAAAAACTACAACGGCCAATGTTTTGTTTTTCTCTCTTTTATGATTTCATACAGCTGTTTCATTCTGTCTGTAGGTAATGCACAAAAATCATAAAAAACAACACTAACAAATACGATGCAAAGACCATAAATTTAATAAATAGGTTGTTAGATGTAGTTAGAATGTGTAGGAGCTACATGGCATGACTAGAGTTAGGTAATTACAGTTAGAAAATCAGACTGAGAAATTGTGTAAAGCTGTAATAATGTAAATGAAGTATATGACTGGGTTAGTTTTACCATTAGATGTGTTTCTTTTCATGTATTAAAACTCTAACCACTGAACACATAATATCTGAGCACCACTAAAAGAGTAACAATCTTCTTTGGGTTCATGATTTTGCTTTCCAGTGATTACCAACTGTGTGTATTCTTTTACAGTGTTTAAAAGAATAGGTGAGCTGACCTGAAAGAAATTCCATATAAAGCCCTGAATTTTGGACGAAGCAACAATTTTGTAGCGGTGAATCTTTCTGAATTAGGTTAGAATCAGTATTTTGGAAACAAACATCTATGACGTGCAATCTGGAGATCGTCTAACCGGACGTTGCTGTGGGCACTACCTTTGTTCCTGTGGCAGTGTTCGATTAGCAGATCTCTGTGTTATGACTGTTTTGTTAGCAATGTTGGCTAACGCAGGTAGGATTGGCTGACTATCTCATCTGACTGTGTATATATGTAATGAGTGTGTATATGTGTCTGTTTTCACTGCAACCTATCTACATTCAGTATATAAAGAGGTTTGTTAACGAATTGTGCCATTTTATCTTTCATACACTTTTGAGCTTTTGAAAACTTAATATTAAGATAAAAACCATACATTTCCCAGGTGTGCTAAGAGTTTAATTTTGATAAATTAGACATTTATTCTTTGCATACATTCCTTATTATTTGTTTTATAATGTGCTTTTGTGAACAATATCCAAAAATAAAAAGAAACAACTACAAAACAAAAAATAAGATAAATGGTTAAATCAATTTATAAAATTGTGACAGATCCTTTGCGGTGAGTATGTATGTCTGAATATTTAGTGTATCACTAGAATTAAACGAAAATGACTAAATATCAACTTAGTCTGAATTAGTGACATTTCTAAAATGTTCAGTAAATCTGTTATGATTTACTTAAACACATACATTAATGTATAACATTAAATCAAAAAGTCTTTTTACACAGTTAAATAGTTTAGGAAATATTAATAAGGACCCCTCAAAGGTCACCTTGAACCCCATCAGTCCCAAAGCACACAAATAACTCGGTTCTGAGGGCTGAGATATTCCTGTCAGATTCTGCAACATCTACTTCCTCAAAGTTTGCAGTGTCTTTCCTCCCTTTAGTTACCCTGTTTTCAGTAGGAATAGGATCTTCCACCAGCTTCCTTATTGATCACTTTCCTGAGAGGTGAAAGACTCAGAGGACAGTCTGAACCCATCCATTGCTCTTCTCTTCTGCTGAAACAACAATCTTCTCCGTTCCTGCCTTTGACGGGCCAGAGAGCTGTCTCTCATATACTCTCTGGTGTCGTCTTTATCTGGAGAAGCTGCAGGTTTATCAGGGCTGGATTGGGATCCATCCTGAAGTGCAGGGTCTATAACTAACTTTCTCGTTTGCAAAACAGCACTTTCAGTGGACGAGGCACCCAAACTGGACAACTTTGATTCTAATATGTTCTCAGACTCTGTTGTTGATAATGATGTCCTACTGCTTGATCCATGTGTATTTGCATATTTCGTGTCACCAGATGAAGAATTTGAACTTGTTTGTCTAAAAACCTCTTCTGCTTGAATAAATACTCGATCTCGCCGCCTGTAAACAACTGGGTTTGATGAATACGGAGATCTCTTTAGCTCTGGAAGTTGGTGTAACCTACTAGTTTCTGTGGTCACTCTCATTCCAGATGCTGCATCTTGTAGCTGCGAAAGGTCTCTAGCAGTTCCTGGTTCAGACTCCCTTAACTGACAGTATCTAATTAGCCTTGGTTCTCCATCTGTTTGGCCAAAGGACCCAGTTTTCTTTGTATTGAGTTTGAACACATCCTCAGATGGCCGGTAATGTTCCGACTGCATGAGATGAAGATTTCTTTTTACTTTTGGCCGGTGAATAACAGATAAATCTAATGATCCAAATTCAGTATCTGCAGCATTACTTGATTTATCATTTGCTACTGTTTTGTGTTGATACTCATATTGTGTAAACACAGGAGCATTTGTGGTCATTTTCTCAGATGGAGATTGTGGCTGATGCGATGGATAAGGTTCTGAGTGTGTAAACTGAATGTATCTGTTCACTCTTGGTAGTGAATTAAGATTTGTTCCTAGTTGACCAGCGAAACTTCTGTCTTCTGTTACAAGAGGTTTGACATCAACCCTGGATAAATCTGATCCCCATAAGTCTGTTTTCTTCACTACATTATCTGTGACTCCATGGGTGTTTGGTGGAGTTGAATGTTGTGTGAACTGAATAAATCTCTTCACCTTAGGTAGTTCACTAACATCCATTTTATTATAAAAAGTGTCTTCATTGTTTGACTTGCTCTTAGCAAGCGAAGAACTGGATGTCAATAATTCTGGTTTTGTCAAAACTGGTCCAGTTGTTTGTCTATCTAAAGTCAGTGCTGAAGGCTGAGCAGAACTCTGTGAGAACTGAATGTATCTTCTCACTTTTGGTATCTCAGAAGATGCCCCAATTGGTCCAGAGAAATTGTGTTCACCAGCAGCTGGTTGCATATAATCTTCAGATGCTAAATCCTTTATCTTTATTTCTGAGACTAGCATGTATTGATTTTTCTGTCCTGCTGGATAAAGAGTGCATCAATGGAGGTTGTTCAGCCTGTGTGAACTGAATGTATCTTTTTACCTTTGGCAGTTCTTCAAATGATGAACCTGTTTGACCAAAGAAATCATCTCTCTTAATGGTGGGACTTCCTTTATCTGCAGATCCTGTAGTCTGCAATTTTGTTGAGAACACTGGACTGACACGTTCAGTAATCACAGATGTTGAGGGAGACTGTGTGAACTGAATGTATCGTTTTACTTTTGGCACTTCACCAAAAGACGTGTCTGTCTGTCCAAAGAAAGTGTCTTCCTTCATGACTGTACTTTGTTTTTTTTCAAATGAAGACTCAGGGCTAGTAGACTGTGTTTTTGTCGCCAACACTGGTGTGACTATTTCAGTTTTGAAAAATGGTAATTGAGACTGATCTTTAATGTTTACAGAAGGCCAAGTTCGAGGATAAGCTGCGGATTGTGAAAACTGAATATATTTCTTTACCTTGGGCACTTCATCAAGGGATACACCAAGTTGCCCAAAGAAGTTGTCTTGCTTTTTTGGAAGGACTTCTTTGTCAGATAAAGAACTGGATCTAACAGATTCTGTTTTTGTCACTAACTGAGGTGTGACTTTTTGTGGTACTTCTGTCAGATTTGAATTCTGATACTTCGATTGTGTAAACAGAAGAGCTTTCTTTACCTTTGGTATATTATCCAGAGATTCAAATATTCCATCAAACAAAGTCTCTTTTGTACTTGATTTGGCAGCATTATCGACTGGGGAGCTTAATATCTTCCATTCTTTTTTGGTCATTTTCTCAGTTGGAGATTGTGACTGATATGAATGATATGGTTGTAATGAGTGTGTAAACTGAATGTATCGGTTCACTTTTGGTAGCGAATCAAGATTTCTTCCTAGTTGACTAAGGAAACGGTCTCCTGTTACAGGAGGTTTGACATCAACCCTGGATAAGTCTGTTTTCTTCACTACATTTTCTGTGACTCCATGGGTGTTTGGTAGAGTTGAATGTTGTTGTGGTGTGAACTGAATATATCTCTTCACCTTGGGTAGTTCACTAACATCCGTTTTCTTAAAGAAAGTGTCCTCAGTCTTTGACTTGCTATTAGCAAGCGAAGAACTGGACGTCCATAATTCTGGTTTTGTCAAAACTGGTCCAGCTGTTTGTCTGTCTAAAGCCAGGGATGAAGGCTGAGTAGAACTCTGTGAGAACTGAATGTATCTTCTCACTTTTGGTATCTCAGAAGATGCATGAATTGGTCCAAAGAAATTGTGTTGACCAACAGCTGGTTGCATATAATCTTCAGATGCTAAGTCCTTCATCTTTTGTTCTGAACTAGCATGTATTGATTTTTCTGTCCTGTTGGATAAAGAGTGCATCAATGGAGGTTGTAAGCGAGGTTTAGCTTGTGTGAACTGAATGTATCTTTTCACCTTTGGCAGTTCTTCAAATGATGAACCTGTTTGACCAAAGAAATCATTTCCCTTAATGGTGGGACTTCCTTTATCCTCAGATCTTGTAGACTGCATTTTGTCAGGAATGTTGGTGTGACATATTCTGTCGTTACAGAAAGTGAGGGTGAATGAGCTGAAGGTTGAAGCTCAGATTGTGTGAATTGAATGGATCTTTTTACTTTTGGCAGTCCATGAAGAGATGTGCCTATTCGCACAAAGAAATTATCTGCTTTAATGGATGGACTTATTTGAGTCTCAGGACTTTTAGACTGCATTTTTGTTGAGAACTCTGGTATGGTATATTCTGTAGTTACAGTTGTTGAGGGAGACTGAGCTGAAAGTTGAGGTTCAGATTTTATGATCTGAAGGTATCTTTTTACTTTTGGCACTTCATCAAAAGATATATCTATATGTCCAAAGAATAAAGGGATTGATTGACTTGAAGGTTTAGCTTCAAACGGTGTAAACTGAAGTGATCTGTTCACCTTGGGTATATTCTCAAAAGATACATGGATTACTTCAAAGAAATTAGTTTTGCTCTGGATTGATTTTGCGTCAGATATGACAGCAGGTGTCACTGGCTGTGTGAGCGAGGATAGAGACTTTAACTCAGGAGGCTGAGGTAAATGTTCTGTGAATTGAATTCTTCTCCTTACTTTTGGTATTCCATTAAATAACACACCTGTTTGTCCAAAGAAATTGTCCTCATCAATGACTGGATCACTGTCTTTAGATGGTGAAATATTTTTCTTCACTTCTGGGCCTGCTTGCATGGTTGGTACCACCAATTTTAAGGGAAAGTGTGGTGACAAGTTGTGAGTCTCAAATACTTCAGATTGTGTGAACTGAATGTACCTTTTTACTTTTGGCACTCCATCTAGAGATGCACTGATTTGCACAAAGAAATTATCTCCAGCACTGTGAGGTTTAGCAGTTACCAGTGTTGTTTTTATTTCATGTGCTATTTGTTCATCACCTAGTGGATATCTTTTCTTTGAGGGAAGGTATGGTGATGAAGCTTGGTAATGAGATTCCGATTGTGAGAACAGAATGTGTCTCTTTACTTTTGGCATGTCAGCAAAGGATATAGGTATTTGCCCAAGGAAACTGCCTCCCTGAATGGTTGGAGTGATGAGCTCATGCACTGTTTGAGGCTCAGATTGCCTGAACTGGACATATCTCTGTACCTTTGGCATTGCCTCCAGTGATATACTTTGTTTCCCTTTATAGAAAATGCTGATTGTGTCAGATGGCGATTCTGTTTTTGACTCTACCACAGGTGTGGCCACTTTGGGTGTTGAATCACTTGAGATTTTTGATTTTGATGGTGAAAACTGACCATACTGTTTTACTTTTGGTACTTCAGCAAACTGGACATATCGCTGTACCTTTGGCATTGCCTGCAGTGATATACTTTGTCCTTCATAGGAAATACTGATTGTGTCAGATGGCGATTCTGTTTTTGACACTACCACAGGTGTAGCCACTTTGGGTGTTGAATCACTTGAGATTTTTGATTTTGATGGTGAAAACTGACCATACTGTTTTACTTTTGGTACTTCAGCAAACTGGACATATCGCTGTACCTTTGGCATTGCCTGCAGTGATATACTTTGTCCTTCATAGGAAATAATGATTGTGTCAGATGGCGATTCTGTTTTTGACACTACCACAGGTGTAGCCACTTTGGGTGTTGAATCACTTGAGATTTTTGATTTTGATGGTGAAAACTGACCATACTGTTTTACTTTTGGTACTTCAGCAAACTGGACATATCGCTGTACCTTTGGCATCGCCTGCAGTGATATACTTTGTCCTTCATAGGAAATAATGATTGTGTCAGATGGCGATTCTGTTTTTGACACTACCACAGGTGTAGCCACTTTGGGTGTTGAATCACTTGAGATTTTTGATTTTGATGGTGAAAACTGACCATACTGTTTTACTTTTGGTACTTCAGCAAACTGGACATATCGCTGTACCTTTGGCATTGCCTGCAGTGATATACTTTGTCCTTCATAGGAAATAATGATTGTGTCAGATGGCGATTCTGTTTTTGACACTACCACAGGTGTAGCCACTTTGGGTGTTGAATCACTTGAGATTTTTGATTTTGATGGTGAAAACTGACCATACTGTTTTACTTTTGGTACTTCAGCAAACTGGACATATCGCTGTACCTTTGGCATCGCCTGCAGTGATATACTTTGTCCTTCATAGGAAATACTGATTGTGTCAGATGGCGATTCTGTTTTTGACACTACCACAGGTGTAGCCACTTTGGGTGTTGAATCACTTGAGATTTTTGATTTTGATGGTGAAAACTGACCATACTGTTTTACTTTTGGTACTTCAGCAAACTGGACATATCGCTGTACCTTTGGCATTGCCTGCAGTGATATACTTTGTCCTTCATAGGAAATAATGATTGTGTCAGATAGGGATTCTGTTTTTGACTCTACCACAGGTGTAGCCACTTGGTTAACTGATGCTGCAGGTGTTGAATCAAATGTGATTTGTGATTCAGATGGTGAAAATTGAACATACTGTTTTACTTTTGGTACTTCAGCAAATGATATAGGTATTTGCCCAAAGAAACTGTCTTCCTTTATGGTTGAAATGGTGATCTGATTCACACTCTGAGGCTCAGATTGGCTGAACTGGACATATCTTTGTACCTTTGGCATTGCTTGTAGTGATATACTTTGTCCTTCATAGGAAATACTGATTGTGTCAGATGGGGATTCTGTTTTTGACTCTACCACAGGTGTAGCCACTTGGTTAACTGATGCTGCAGGTGTTGAATCATATGAGGATTCGGATGGTGAAAACTGAACATACCGTTTTACTTTGGGTAGGTCATCCAAGGATGCATCAATCTGTGCAAAGAAATTATCCTCAGAAGAGAATTTCTTTGATTCAGTTTGCACAACTTCAGTAGGGATGAGTTTTTCAGTGGAACGAGGTGGAGGTTGAATTGGAGGATATGACTGACTTTGTGAGAAATGAAGATATCTCTTTACTCGTGTTACTGGATCCAAGGTTTGATCAATCTTTCCGAAGATACAGTCATCAAAATATGAACTCACATGAGACTCTTCTGATTCAGATATTCTGTCTACTTCAGATGTGGACTTCTGTCGATGTAGAGATTTAGGCGCAGACATCGAGAATCGAAGAGAATTTTTCAGCTTTGGTAGTCTATCAAAGGCTTGTCCAATTGTTACAAAGAAATTTCCATCATTTGTGGTGGGTTTGACAGTTTCTGAAGGTGTTGTGGGCTGTTTTTTGAAAGATAAGCCCAAGAAGCCCCCAGTTCCAGTGGTTGCTGTATCAGGTTCTGGCTGGACCACTTTCTTATTAGTTTCAGACCCACTTCGGTTAAACAGCCGTGCACTTAGTCCACTAAGACCTTTAAATATCCCTCTCTCTTTCTCTTTACTGCACTTGTCCTCTATATCTGAACTGCTTGAGGAGTTGTCATAGTCCATATTAAGAAGGCTTTCTGGGCTTATGACTGGTATGGCATCAGTGGTAGGATCCTTATCTTGTAATCTTATCTCAAGACTCCTGGGGTATTCTCCTTGTTCGTCTTCATCTTCTGCACTACAGCTACTGGTAAGTGATACAGCTTCCATCAGGCTGGTGGCCTTTTGACTGGTCCTGTAAACAGGATGCACATGATATTGTGCAGGTTCATCTTCGTAATCACTATTTGAGGAAGGATAGGATTCTTTGTACTCGGTAAACAGCTCATCATCAAAACTGTCCCCTTGAGTATAAGTCATGTGAATGTCTGTTGGGTCCAGGGTAATAGTGTTTTGTCTTTTGCCTGTTTTCCGGTTTTTCATTTAGGATATCTTCTTCAAAAGCTGAAAGTCTGTTTATGTCATCATTTTCTGAGTAGGAAATTTGTGTTTCTAAGTCTTCATCATCTTCTGGGTTGACTTCGTTTTCTTTGGGTCCTCCTTCACTTTCTCCACTTTTACTTGAGTTACAGGAGCTTGGTCTATCAGATGGTTCATCTACAGACATTTCTTTTTGAATTTTTGGATAACCAAGAGCAGTAACATGTGAAACACGACTACTTGATCTTGGAGATCCCTCAGTAAATGAAAAACTCTCACCACTGTCATTCCATAAATCTGGGTCTAGTTCATCCACACTCTCTTCCTTCGATTCGGACATCTTCAATGGAAATGGATCAGTAATAAAACCTGGTGTTGTTGCCCACTGGTCGGTGCTGGCTTGTTCATCTTCTTTGTCATGTATGCTGACCGTAGGGGAATCTACACTTTGCTCAATTGACTCTTTTACCTCATAAGATTCTTGCCATTCACCCGAGAGAGAAGATGCAGGTGAAATACTCTTCTCTTCAAATTCTGCAGTGTCTTCTGGGTCTGGCATATATTCAAACTGCATTCCATTGCTACTTTCTGCAGTTAGGCTCTCAGAAGGTGTTGGGCTTGTCATTTCTTTGTTTTCCTCTCTTAATGGCACTTCTTTGTGCACTGCAACATCTGTATTGTTTCCAGATGGACTGTCTTCTACAGTGACATAATATGGAACACCTCCTTGTTCGTGTATTTCTGTAACCCCTCCAAATGTCACTCTTGGACCTTCGTGCACTCTTTGTTCTTGGTCATCTGTATCTGAATAGCCTTCATTCACATATGGCCTCTGTGCAGTCGAGGAAGTCCGTGAGTTTGGAGGTGACGTAGTAGAGTTCCTCTTACTTCGTATTTGTTTGTACCATTTTTCCAGAAATGGTCTAAATACAACACCAAGGACAAAGGCCACAATGAATGTGATGATGACAGACAGAGATACAGCTAATGCAAACTGAGATTGTTGGACAGCTCGTACAGCTGGCACATTCCTCTGTATATTGTCTTTATCCTCTGAATTAAGTGCAACTGAATCAATTTGTGCTTCTCGGCGCAGTCTTCGGTCATGATCTCTTTTACGAACATGTAAGCTGAAAACTGACACATGCTCCTCTTTATATCCTGAGATGCAGACATAAAGTCCTGCATCATGCTCTGTGGCTTTACTGATATGAAGGAATCTTTGGCTGTCAGAGATGTGGCCATGGGGTGTCCACCAACGAGTGTGCACGAAATCTGAAAAAAAGAAACATAATTTCAGAATTATGACCTATATACTATGAGGGCTGTTGGTAAGCAGTACTGATATATGAACATTAGATGCCATGTGAACAACTGAATTAGTACCTTGCTTGGCAGTGCTACAGGAAAGAATAAATTCCATCCCCTCATCCACAGTCACCTCTTTTTTGACACCAGGTGTGCTGTATACAGGTTGTGGGCAGGCAAGATCTGATTCCTCCAGGTACAGCAAGCTCTTTCCAGCATGATGAGGGGGAGAGAAACACACCACTTGCCATGCAGGATTTCCCAGTTCGTTGTCAAAGCTGAGCCATCTTCGTATTGTCTTTAAGTTACAGTCACAGCTCCAGCTATTTCCGGAAATGTCCACCAACACGTTCAAGTTCCGTAGAGACAGGTAGACTGGGACAGGTATGGTGGCCAGCAGGTTATAACTCACATCAAGGACCTAGGTGATATAACGGAGACATTAATTCTTAATGTGCTCTCCACAAAATATTTCAAATAGATTACAAGACATGGTTTGTTACTTTTAGGTCTTGCAGGTCTTTAAAGGCTTCTGGATGGATGGTGTTAATGAGGTTATACTGAAGGTGAAGCTCATTCAAGTGAGTACAACCAGCCAAGTCTGCAGGACCAATCTCAGATATTCTGTTATGGGAGAGCTGGAGCACCTTTAGGGATTTAATATTTCCCAGTCCTAAAATAGAGAAGTGAGATTGACTGTTAAAATAGACATCTGATTTTTCATGTTTAGCATACATGTCTTTATATCTTGTGTGAAATGACTAAATGTGTCTATCAGTAAAAAGATCATAAGGACACTATGTAGACTTGAGATCCTCAAATCCTCCTCTTGCCTATGGAATATTCTTATTATGGCTTTACTCTTTTGATGGTCATGTCACCAAATATGGTTTTAATTTGTGTTTATGTTGTTTCTTGGCACGACTACTTGTAGTTTTTGATCTGTCACTATAGATGGGTCCATTATAACACAAACCTTCTGTGATGTACCACTGTCTATGACCACTGCTACATGGCATCAATACATCCTGTCATTTTTACAATAAAGAAAGATTTACAGTATCATACATTGCAGGATTGGACTGTAATGTCAGATGAAAGCTTATTTAAGCTTGTACTACCACAATCACTTCAAATGAAGTCATACAGTGAGAGAAATTTAGGTAACACTTTATTAGAAAAATATCTGCTTTGGGCATTAATATCGCAGTTATAAACTCTGACTGAAGCTGATGAAATCCACACTTGGTGGAAGTGTACTTTACATCATTGCCACAGAACACATGCCATTAAAAAGTGGGTTTATGAGATATAAGGCATGCTGTGACACCTAGGACCAAAGATAACAAATCCTTTCTTAATAAATTTCTTGATGACCACTTTTTAAAAATATTTTCCCTCCTTTTCAAAATGTATACACAGCATTATGAAGTGACATCAAGTGCCAAATTCTTTAGAATTAAAAAATGTAATTTCAATTGAATCAAACTGAACAAAACTGGGGGGGGGGGGGCAAAAACAGGGGTGGCTTAGTGGTTAGCACGTTTGCCTCACACCTCGGGGGTTCGGTTCCCACCTCCGCCATGTGTGTGTGTGGAGTTTGCATGTTCTCCCCGTGCCTCGGGGGTTTCCTCCGGGTACTGCGGTTTCCTCCCCCCCGTCCAAAGACATGCATTGTAGGTTGATTGGCATCTCTAAATTGTCCATAGTGTGTGATTGCGTGTGTGATTTCGTGAGTGAATGAGAGTGTGTGTGTGTGTGCCCTGTGATGGGTTGGCACTCCGTCCAGGGTGTATCCTGCCTTGATGCCCAATGACGCCTGAGATAGGCACAGGCTCCCCATTACCCGAGAATAGATCGGATAAGCGGTAGACAATGAATGAATGAACAAAACCAATCCCTTTATTTTCATCTCTTCAGATCTATACATGGTTCTCGTACATGGAAATAAGGATGTTTCCACCCCACATTTTTACTAATAGTACCATAGTAATGTTAGTCATTTTATTGTAGCAAAGGAGTACATAAATTAAACAAGAACATCCTCACAATTCTGATTGTGTAGTGAAATAATAAAAAAATATATATAATGGGGTAGCGACTTATAATTCTGTGTGTAAGTGTTTGCTTTGCTGGTACTCAGAATAATCATCTGTTTTTATTGTTAATACAGATAGCTGCTTCTGTGTCCTCATTTATAGATTTATATTATGAGGTAGATTCTTGTGCAGCAGTGTTTATGTGCGGAAATGAATGTTTTGGCTGTTAGTGCATGAAAAAGAGAGCACTGATTGTGCTGCTTTTATTTTGAGAGCTGTATTGACTGCTGAGCAGGACTGAGAACTGGTCAGGGGTTTATTGGAGAAGAGTAGAAAGTCTTGTGCACACACACTCAAAAACAGCTAAAAGCACACTGCCTCTGGGAAAAGCCGAGTTATACCCCAGACCTCTTACGGAACATTTCCAAAAAACACAATGGTGATGGGATCATTTTGGCACACTTCTTGTCTTTTAGACTGTTGTTGATGGGGGAAAAAAAACAGCGTTTTAATGTTATGGAGTTGTGAAAGCTGATCCTGATCTTGCCAATAGGGATGGAAAGGATCCAAAGCCCTTTGGAATTAATTAAGAGTAGTGTGGAAAAACAGAGAGAACTCACCAGAGACACCAAATGAAACCTCTGCAGAAAATAGAAAATAAACGCATATATTGTGGAAAATAATTCGGGAAACACCTGTCTGACATTGAAACAAAATTGGAAAATAGTGCTTTTATATAATTATCCTTGTAAATTGAATTGAACTGTAAACGGTGCCAAATTGTATGTTAATTTCCCGGCACAGTCTACTGCCTTATTGCTCCAATTAACCCCATAATCTCCCATAACCCATCAGAGACTCCAGACTTATATTCCTCCCACTTAAACTGTATCTATATGCCATTTCTAATAGTTTCACTGTTGTTATTGAATAATTCATTGTAGCTACCAGGAGTTAATTTGTGTGAGTGATAAATGAAACATTTATGACCCTTCCACTTCCTTAATCCTGATTTAAAAACCTGGTTGTTACTGAAAATATGCTTATAGGGATGAATAAATAAATAATAAGATTAGGCACAATTTAGGTATTCAGTGTTTGTGATCAGGTTCATGTGTAAAAGCTGTATGTAATGATTTCAGTTAACTCCTAAATCAATTATTCGCGCTTGGTAATATTGGTAGTCTTTGGTCTTCTATTTGATTATGTAAAAAATGATAGATATTCTCCAATGATGCTAATAAACATTGAATAGATATATACTACATAAGCCCATCTTTATCTGTACCTCTAAAGGAAAAGAAGCACTTTGTTCCACAAAAGTTCCACTTTGCCTGGGACGCACCCATGTGAACACAGGTATAACAAGAAGAACATGAGCAACACCTATAGACAAAGATAACCATGGAATGTGATGAGATGCCTATCTTTTCTTTATAGCCCCTAATAAATCACTGAAATGATTGTGCCCAGCCCTTTAACACTGCATGGGAGAGGGGTGTTTTCACTGGTTAAACAACATGAAGTGATTCATAATTGTCCATAGCATTACAGAAGAAAGGTCTAACAATTAGTTAAACAACTTAAATTAGTTTTTTTAGAATTTTTGTTTGTATGTGCTAATGACCGAGACACTCACACCTTACGCTTCAGTATGAATCGACCCTACAAACACCACAGTCCAGCTCTGATACATATAAACTACTGTATGTGTTTTAGAAAAGGGCTTTGCTAATACACGCCACCTTGCCTTCCAGTTATTAAAATTGGCTTATGAGCTGCTGTACTGCTTATCTGACTAAATCAATTATTTTAGAGATATTTACTCACCATTCATTTTATTAGGAACACCTATACAAATCCATCCAGTTATCCTTTCAGCCAATCACATAGCAGCAGCATAATGCATTATATTATTATGCAGATACAGGTCAAGAGCTTTAGTTATTCTGACGTTTGATGTGAACATTAATCAAAGCTCTTGGCCTGTATCCACATAACATTATGCATTGCGCTTCTAGTAAAGTGGCTGGTATACAACTGAATTACTGTAAACTTGTTGAATTTTGACTGGCCAAAAGATGAATAATATTCTATAACAGCAGCTCTGGCAACTGCAAGACAAATAGATATTTTATTTTTTAGAGGAGGGTTATTTTTAAAGGTTTATATTAATGTACTTGATCTAATAGATAGAACTATAATCTATAATAGATATAATAATTTATAAAAAATACAATAATCTATAATAGATGAACATAATCTACGACTAATAATAAACAGATTAAAACATGCTGTTTTTCAACAATGTAAATTGTATAATTGTTGATGTGTAACAAGACATTAACATTTATGGAAGGGGTTTACAGTGTCATTACATTTTACAGCATGATAAAATCTTAACATTAATCGTAACATTAACAGCTGCATATTTTTTAATTAACTTGAGAGAGAGAGAGAGACAGGAAAAAGAGAGAGAGAGAGAGAGAGAGAGAGAGAGAGACTGGTAAAGGTACTGTTTATAGCTTCTATAATATAAGTAATAAAAGTATAATATGCTATTCTTTAATAAATATTAAAATGTAATTGCTGGAAAAGGTGTAAGAGGAATAAAACACTTCGAGCCATGCTGTTATAGGGATTTAATCACATTGGGTCACATCACCTCACCTGTCGCTGATTATTTTCCTATAAAAGCATGTCTCATCATATTTAATTCCTCGCTTACTAACTGGAAATGACATCACTGTTGCCAGAGTGGCACAGATTTTTGGACCCGATAAGGTTTCTGAAGTATTCTGGGTGTGCCCGTGTGTGAGCGGGTGATGTTCTCACCTCTTGGCAGACATTTTAGCTGGTTTCTGTCAGCAGACAGCGACTGTAGATCAGGTGCCCAGGTCACACATCTCTGTTTTCTTCTAGTCAGGGTCCTAGTGCCCACAATTCCTTGGCTCCCGGAACACATGGATAGACCCTCCAGCGAATTATTTCCCACCCGCAGATGCTGAAGCCTTGGCAAATGCATGTGGCCTGACCCCAGAGGAGCCAGAGTATGTAAGGCATTATGGGATAGATCCAAGGCAGTGGTTGTTGCTGGGATATGTAAAGGGGCCTTTGGTAGACCCAGTGAGGCACAGTTCACGAGCAAAGTCTCTTCACATATGCAGGAGGCTGGACAGGCAGGGATGGAGGAGAGGGTTTGTACCCCCCACAGCTGGAAAAACAGGACTGCAATGCAGTGCACAAGGCTGGACACTAACATCACAGCAAGCCCTGTATAATATAAAGACAAAAGTTTTGTACCAGCAGGTAGGTCAGTAAGAAGTGCTGTGATGTCAGAGTGTGTTCAATACTTGGAAAAGAAAAAGAAGATCTTTTTAATCCCTACAGTGAGAGGTGCTTCTATAAAATATGAACAGTTTCTATTTTGTTTTGTAATTTTAACGTTAATAATACTTAATGTTTGCCTTTACTATAAAACAATTGCAAATCAAACCTTTTTTTAACCATACAACCATTTGTATTATTAGAAAATAAACACAATTTTCTTTCACTAACAGATGCTGTGCATATATTTAGGCTGTGAGATTTTCTTAAAAAAAAATGAAAGAAAATATTTTTATCTACCTCACAGTGTTTAAAACCACTTCAGAGACGCTGTAACACTCGCTCAGTATCGTGTCATCCAAACACTTTTGCTTGTGCCAGTGAAATTCTTTGACTTTGTCTTGAACCCACCTAAGATCAAAGTCTGCAGTGTATTGCTGAGGCACATGAACACACACGCACACACACACGCTGTTGTAAATAACTTAGTCAATCACGTGTGTAAGTTAATTTCTTAGCATGGTTTTGCTCCACCAAAGCATTTTAATAATAATAATAAAAAGAAGAGTAAGCAAATATAACATAAAACCATATTAGTAAAGTAAGTAACCACCACTCCAGAGAAGTTTTTTATACTCAAATGTATTTATTCAATGCAAACATTTGGATGAAAAATTATTTCCCTTTTAAACTGCAGCTGCTTGTAACACAAGTTAATGACCCTTGGAGAAAATGCACCATGGTCATTTAAACACATCTTTAAAAGAAAACGACATAACTCAAATAAATATTACACACGAAAACTACCAGCCAAAGTGTTACATTGCACAAAATATCAAACAACTCAAATACCGTATGGTTTTAAAAGATATTATTTAAAGCACAAAACAAAAATTCTTAAATGACCGACAAAAATATATATATATTTTTTATCTTTAAGTGCATCCATGCCCATTTTTTTTTCTTTTTCTGTAGCACACAATGTTTTTAAAATTCTATGGCACTGTGAATACAGTAAACCTGATTGGGCATGACATCTCAGATGCACATCAAATCTTAATGCCATTCTACTATACATCAACCGTATGACTGGAGGCAACAGCAGTTAAGCAGGTTAAGTGACTTATAAGTACAGGGTTAAGCCACATAGTGAACAGATCATCCCTTTTAACACAATCTCTATATTGCTAATACATTTCAGTCTCTTGAGGAGGCGAACTGAGGTCTGTTTTAAAGTGAATCCTGGACAACTGAGAACCATATACGGCTGCCGACGTAGAACTACATAGAAATATCTCAGACAGCCTGTGTAGTGCGTCATGACCCACAAGGCTGCTTGTCTGGAGTTTCCCTAAGAGCTTTTATCAGTTTGCAGATGCACCATGTTCCAGAGAAATGTATTAAACTCAAAAACAAAACAAAACAAAAGAAAAAGATAATACTGCCTTTAAGAAAAACATCCACCAGAAATCTTCATCAAACCTCCATACTGCATGTAGGGACAGCTAAAGAGCACTCGGCTTTAAAAACAATAAAAATGCCAAGGTGAATCAATGATAAATCACCGGTGGCTCTTTGGCCAAGTTGTTACGTAAGAAAAAGGTGAGTGTTTGTGTAGGGTGGGGTTTAAAGTTATGAGTAATTCTAAAATGAATGTGTGTACAATCTTTAAACACAGCAAAATCAGATGTAATTAGATTTTATGTAATTATGGCTATAGAGCTATCTCTATATAAAAAAATTCCATGAACTTTATCATGTAGAGCTGTTATCAGTACTCAAAAGCATATCCAGGTGTGTTTTAGTGTGTGTGTGTGTGTGTGTGTCTTGTGGAATTCCCCTCCTCTCAGTGCGCTGCTCCACAGGGGTTGTCCGTGGTCTGGCAGCCCATGTTAGGATATTTGACCTGCACTCTGAACAGGGTCCCATCTGCACACATACAGAGCTTGTACCTCTCCAGGCCTTCGTTGAAGTACAGCGCAGGCCCCTGAGAGTTGTTAGGGATGCGCAACAGACTAAACATCACCGAGCCGTTCAGAATGATGCTGTTGTCCTGCGTATAAACACGGAGTAAGGCCGAGCGATCCCAAAATTCAGTCATGCATTGATTAACATTTTTATTGAAGGTTATGCCATGAAATATACATAAACTCTCTGAAATTAGTCCTGCACTTAATAATCAAGGACTCATTTAAAAATGTGTTCAGTTATTTTAATGTCTACTCCTACACAGAAATACCTGTAGGACAGAAAAACAAATGGAGCAGAAGACAGTACTCACAGCTTTCAGCTCTATATCGCCACCCATCCTGAACTCAACCGTCTTGCCCATGATGAAGACGCCCTCGTTTCCACGAATGATGGCCTTGCCGTCACCTCTGATCATCAAATCGGAGGATGCGTTGCTAGTGATCTGTAAAATCACATTTTCACCTTTAGTAATCCCTTGCTTTTTAAAGTGGTGTCCATAAACTATACACTATTTTTTTTTTTTGTCCCACGCAATGGCAGGGTCCGCTGTTTTTTAGCGGATCATTTGATCCGCGTGATTTGGCACAGGTTTTACTCCAGGTGACCTTCCGGGCTTGTGACCGGCAATGAGAGTTAACTCTTCAGTGACTGGGTTGGCGCCCTGCCCGGGAATCAAACCCGGGCAATGAGACATTAGAGCATGGTTGTGGGGATTTGTGATCGTTCAGCTACAAGAGCTTCAGCTTCAGCGTGTTTTCAGTGGAAACACACTACTATAAAATTTGCTAAAATGGTGTGAAATATTGTATAAATATGAGATTTGGGAGGCACCTAAAGAATATTGTGATTGATGTTTATATTGAAATGTGTTACAAGAACACTCACCCTTTCAGTGGAGGCTTTCTTCACATTGAGCACCTTGACCTGTTTGGGTAAGTGAAACTCGTGGTTATCAAAGTCTGTGCTGAAGAAGGTGGTTTGTGTGCGTGGGTCAGTGAAAGAAACACCCAGGTCACTGGTGATGGAGGTCTTGTCTTTTTCAACACTTAGCTTGGTGTTGCCTTGTTGAAACACCACCTAAAGCATCCACAAATTCACAGGAAAAAGCACAGACATGCACTGAGATTCATGTGTTAATTATCAACAGTATTAGAAGCTACATGTGACTCGCTAAGGTTCAAAGACTAATCTATAGAAGTCTTATCCACACTTACTGGGTTGTTGTTGCCAGTGATGACAAGGTCCTGGTCCTTCCTCCCTCCCACAGTGCTCTTGTGCAGTGGGTGGACCACCCCCATGTCAGCTTTCTGCTTAAAGCGCAATAGGCCGCTCTCATGGAACTCCATGCTGTCGCAGCCATTAGGGCCGATCCGAATAACTGTCCAGATCACCAGAGTTATCTGACACACAGTGGGAAAGCACAAAACTTCATTAAAACTTCAACACCTCCACATTCATAACGTTATCCAATCAGTCAATCATGGTTACTGGTTTCAGACAGGCTAGTGTGTGTGTGTGTGTGTGTGTGTTTCAGAAACTGCCAATCATATCTGGACTTTACAAAATAGTGTGAAAAATACAAAAATACTACAAAATACTAAACTCTTTAGACTCTTCTGACTGGCAGTTTCCCAGACAGCACATTTCTTCCTCATTATGATGTATTGATGTAAACATTAACGGAAGCTCTTGAGCCATATCTGATGTCGTTGTGGTTCACTACGCTGCTGCCTCATGAATTGGAAAGTGTGAGGATGTGAAAAGTGTATGAACAGTAACACAAAAGTGAACACAAGACTCTTCTTCGGACTGACTCACGATAAGGTTGATGAGTGCAAGTAGGAAGAGCAGGACAATGACGCACACAGCAATGTTGCCTTTTCGACCCCTCAGCCCTGTCTTGTGCAGTCTCTCCTCCTCTATGGGCACGTATCCAGCCTTGAAGTTGCTGTTGTGTTCCTTACTAACAGCCCTTCTCTCAATGGCCTTCTCTCGCATTGACTTCTTCACCGGACCATTTGAGCTCTCCTATAGGGAGGGAGAGAGAGGACAGTTGTTTAATGTACATTACATGCTTATACACACTGATCAGGCATAACATTATGACCACCTGCCTAATATTGTGTTGGTCCACCTTTTGCTGCCAAAACAGCCCTGACCCGTCATGCACTGGCCATCACAATTTGGCCCTCAGTCAAATTCGCTCAAATCCTTACACTTGCCCATTTTTCCTGCTTCTAACACATCAACCTGGAGGACAAAATGTTCCCTTGCTGCCTAATATATCCCAAGTGTTATTCCTGTCACCTCTCAGTAGTCATAATGTTATGGTTGATCGGTGTACACCTACTTTAACACTCAAATATTTGGACACAACTGTCAATAGAAGGATTTTTTTAAAATTTTTTACCACTTTAAAACAAATAGTGACAATAATAACTATTTGAAATACACTATATTGGCCAAAGGCATGTAGACACTTGACCATCACATCTGTCCAGTCCAAAACAATGGCAATTAACACAGAAAGAAGAAAAGCAGAAGAAGAAGAAATAACAGAAGCAATAATAGGGCAACTCCATGCAATTAAAGCATGTTAATGTTAACTCATTTATTTTTAAAGTAAATAGTAGCCTACAATTTATTGACTGACTCGGAAGGGTGCTCCCATACTAACCATACTAACCCATCTATACTTCACTCTTTGAACAGAGGGATTCTCCACTCACATCAATCTTGCCAAGAGTCAAGCAAATTCAGTCCAAGGTCAGACCATTTAATGCTCAGAGATATAAAGAAAACTCCAAGAGCTACATCATTCGACCTGCAGACTTCTGTAAGCACAATAAACCTTTGTGTTCATGACAGCACACACAGTAAAAGCTTGATCACGTATGGTTCTCATAGAAGGGTGCCTAAGCCTTTTACCTCCGAAAAGAATTAGGAGTTAGATTTGCAAAACTGCATCAGATCTGGAACAATATCCTTTGAACTGATGAGACCAAAGTGGAGATGTTTGGTCATCATGCACATCTCCATTTTTGGCGAAAACCACACACAGTGTATCATGGTGATGATTGTGGTGTGGTGTTGATTTGTGCTCGTTTTGCAGCCACAGGATCTGGGAAACCTTCACCTGAGAAACTCCACTTTATACCAGAATATTCTTGATACAAATATTGGATCATGCAACAGGACAATGATCCCAAACACACATCAAATCAACATCTAAATGGCTGAAGAAGTTAAAAATCAATTGTCAGAATAGCCAAGTCCAGACCTCAACCCCACTGAGATGCTGTAGAGGGATTGTAGGAGAGCTGTGCATAAATAAATGCCCCGAAATATCAATGATGAAGCAATGTTGTAAATATATTAATTCAAGTTATTGCTACTAAAGATGGTTCTACTGAATTATAGAGTGTACTTATTTTTCCACACATAATTTTTGAATGTTGGTTTTTGGGAAAAATGACTACCTACTGAAATCTGTTGTGTTTTTTTTCCCATTGTGTCACCTTAGGTCATTTTGTTTGCTTATAGAAGTTGGTAAGGACCACACGCTTGTTATTTAGACCTTGTTCTTACACATTAACTGTGTAGATTTAATTTTAAATGGATTAAATATGTTTAACTCTATACACAATAATCCATAATGACAAAAATAATTGTTAATTTTAGAATTATTTTTGCAGATTTATTACAAATCAAAATTCTAAAATCATTCAATAAATAAATATGCATACCCTTGGCAAATGGGACTCTAAACCAAACTTAGGTGCATCCTTACTGCTTTGATTGTCACGAGATGTCTCTAGAACGTGACTAGAGTACACCTTACACCCAGAGCACATACGAGTGATTGGACATCATTTAGAAAAGCACACACTTTGTTTGAAGTCCCACAAAACAGGCCATAAAGTCCAGGGAACTCTCTGAAGATCACTGCAATCAAACTGATTCAAGACAAAGACCTAGGCATAAAACGGCCAAATTACTCAATATTTTAATGTTTCATCATTGTTAAATGGAAGTAGTTTGGAACCGCCGGGGCTCTTGAGCTGAATGTCTGGCAAAACTCAGTAACCGGGCTAGAAGAGCCTTGGTCAGGAAGGTTGCCTAATGACCACGCTAACAGAGGTCCAAAAGACGCCAGAAGCACAACCTTACCATAAATACTGCATCACTCAGTCCTTTTACAGTACAGTGGCAAGATAGAAGCCACTCCTGAATAAAAGGCATACAGCAGACACTTAACTGACCCAAGGAAAATTATTCACTGTTCTGATGGTACAAAAAAAATGAACTCTTTGGGCTGAACTACAAGCATTAAATCTTGCAAACCCACAGACTGTTCATCATCTGGCTAACACCATTTCTTTGTGGTGACATTTGAACCAAGCCATGTGAACAAATACGACTGCTTTCTAAATCGGATTCAAAAATTCCTTGTACAGTGCAGTGGTGTGAACGCGACGACGAACACATTCCAAAGTTTTGTCCGACTACACGTAATGCATATGTACAGGAATGTTTGGATCACACTGTAGGGTGCATAAAAACAGTACCCTCCGAATCTGAATGAAACGGCGCTGATGAAGAGGAGCGTGTGTAAACAGAACTATTCGGATTTCCATCCGAGCCACACAGCGGCGCTCAGGAATGCAGCTGTCTCTCTGCACGCAGCCTACTGAGTAACGGTAGGACTAAAAATAAATCACACCCTCCCGTTTCTGCCTTCTAGACAGTAACTGATCAAATTATACTCTTTTGTAGTCGGGTAGAAATAGAGCCAGTATTCATTCGAAACAAGCGTAAATGTAGACACCATTTCTGAATTTTTTCCCCATAAACGCTATGAACACAAACCATACAAAAAAAACCGCAAACGCACAAAGGTACTTATTTTCCTTCACTACCCTTTTACACATGCAGATAATCAACTAACAACAAACAGACATTTGGCACAGAAGCAAATGATTGAAAAGCCAGAGGATGAATGTAATAAATCAGGTTATTTCTCTTTATAAACAGACCTGCTCGGACGCCATGTTGACCCTCCCTCCCTGTCCTGTGTTTGACAGCGCAGCGCACACACAGCGGAATGTTCCACTGGGAAAAACGGAGGGGGGGAACCGACCACTAAATTACACATATTATGGCAATTGTATTGCAATGGCTATAAAATGTACACAAATAAATATACTCAGCGGAGCCATATAAGATAGAGCTATCCTCAAAAATCTGATTGTTAGATAGATTTTAGGCACGCTTGGAATGGTTTGGTCTATGTCGTAGGAAGGAGGCCCGTTGTTATGGCCCTGTACTGGGCTTTCCAGAAATGGGAAACCCCGATATAGCAACGCCAATATATTTATCTAGATTCTTTTTAGACTTTAGTGGTAATAGGTTAGACATGAGCACAAGACATTACACCACCAAATTATTTACACTAGATGTTGGAGTGTGTCTGTGGGGATTAGTGATCATTCAGCTACAAGAGCATTAGTGAGATCAGACACTGGTGTTGTAAGAGTGAGGAGGTCTGGGGTTCAGTCGGTGTTCCAGTTCATCCCAAAGGTGTTCAGTGGGGTTGAGTCAGAGTCAGGGATCAGTGCAGGACACTCCAGTTCTTCCACTCCAACCTTAACACACCATCATGGAGCAGTGTGCTTTGTGTACAGGTGCATCATCATGCTGGAACAGGGTTTGAGTCTCTTAGTTCCAGTGAAGGGACAATGTTAAAGCTACAACATACAAAGTCATTCTGTAAACATACAACAAACATACTGTATATGGCCATAAATATGTGAACCCCTGACCTATATGTGGGCCTTCCCTAAACTTGTTGGAGGCATATAATTGTGTAGTACTTTTTTGTTTTGGAGTAGAAGATCTCTGACTCAACCCCACTGAACACCTTTGGGATGAACTGGAATTGACTATAGTGTACATATAGTGTACCAAATGGCAGTTTATTTTTCTATTCATTTAATTGCAAGTATATAAGAAACTCATAATTTAAATTCTTTTTTATGAAACTTATAATTTAAATGTTTAAAAAATTTTTTTTAATATGTTTTTAATTTCTTACATATACATTCACTGGCCACTTACACCCAGCTTACATATACGGCTAAGCAAATTCTGCCTGAGCCACATCTTAATTTTTCTTAATTCATCTTGACCCCAAAAGCTATATTATTAAAAAACAAAACAAAAAACAAACAAACAAAAACACATTTAATTAATGAACACTAATAATGCTCTAATAATGCTAATAAGCCTCTAAAATTTTATTTATTCTAATTAGATATATTCTAATTCAAATTCTAAACTAATATTGGTACTTGAGTTATTGATGAAAAGAATAATTACGGTACAAATACATAATGATTTAAGCATGTAATTGAGGATGAAAATGCATGTTCCATGTGTCTAAATGTCATTCAATAGGCTTTCAGTTGCTCTTGACAAAGGGGTGAGCCATGCATCTTGAGCATATGGCATAAATTTTTCCTTCAACCTGAAGATTTCTGAAATATATCAAATGTATGGGATTTTGTTTTCTTATTGGCAAAAAAGCTAAAACAAAGAAAAAATTCCAAATCTGTCCCAAAATACTGATGCTACTACAATTAAACAATACATCACAAACATTATTGCTTTAACTAATATTTATGTACTTGGAAGAGATATATATACACACAGGGGTGAGTTTTGCAGTTTAACAGGGAAACTAGACTAAACAACACACCACCACACACATGTAAACAAACTCCGACATCTAACACCCGCTCTACAATAACAGTGTCTTCTTTATAGCACCTGAAGTCTCTCACAGGAAGTAGACAACTTTGAGCACTCAGACCCTGGGGGTGGGACGACTAATGCTGTTGCTACAACTAAAGAGAGTTGGCAGCATCCTATCCAACAGCAAGTGCAGGATTGTGTGTGTGTGTGTGCGTCTACGTGTGTATGTGTGTGTGTCTACAAAGGCAGGAGGGCAGCTGTCGTGCAGACTCACGCCGGATTAAGAAGTGCAGTGCTTTGCTCTGGGACATCCTGAAGTCTTTAACAAGATTAAAGGCGAGTTAGACACCGTGTAATATGGCAGACACGTTACGGAGGCTGGTGAACACTTCATCCTACAGCGTCCTGCAGCAAAAACTTGAAACCTGGTACAAAGACTATCATGTAAGTTCATGCACTAATGGAATTGACATCATTTTAAGGTTGATTCACTGTGTAGTCTAAGTGGTCAAGTCTTAAATTTATTTGAATGAGGTCTGATCTGGTATGAAGCATTGTGTTGGAGTTCCACAGAGTGTTTAGCCTAATTAGAGTGAATACATTTAGTGACTATAGCAACAAGTTATTAAGATATAACTACACCAGAAGTTCTGACTGGGCAAAAACCAACAAACCTGTCAATGGAATGTTTGGATTTATGGGTAAAGTTAGGTTGCTATGGATGCCAGTAGTCAGGGAAACCACACAACCATCCAGGGTTTCAATAAAGCCAGCCTCCATGCCTCAGACTTGGTCGTGAATGAGTCTGGAGTTGTAAATTTCTCACAAAGTCTGCTGTGTCTACACACCTCACATTTTTACAAAAAAAAAAAGAAAATGCTATACATGCTCTATACGGCCGTAAATATGTGGAAGCATGACCATCACACCCATATGTGGGCCTTCCCCAAATTTGTTCGAGGAACATTATTGTGAAGTGTATAGTAAGATCTCGTCCTGACCTCAACCCCACTGACCATTTTTGAGATGAACTTAAACAAGACTAGGCCTCAGGCTCTTGTGTTCTTAATAGTCATCCAAAAGGTGTTCATTGTAGTTCAACAACTTGACAACTGTAGCTGGTTAAACCACTCTGCATTTTTAGCAGGGCTTACTCACTCACTTACTAGTATGACAGCCATTAAAAAAGCTCTGTTGTGACTGTTTGGTGGTCAGACCCTACGTTGTGGCTTCTGACTGAAGCCTGAGTGACACTTGTTCACATGCTGTAGCAGATAAAGGTACTGCCTCTTAGCCACTAATTAACTGACTAGTGTCAAAAATTTCTCTGATCAGCTTTAGATCATATTGAGATGTTCCCACAGGTGATATCATGTGACCAGAACCTGAACCGGTGCTGTGAGCTAGTGGAGCTCACCTCTAATATCCAGGGGCAGCTGTTCACTATACTCAACCTAACTGCACAAGAAGGTACAAATCCAGGAGGAACACCAAAGCTTTGCCTTGCAACAATTGTGAGATGTTGTAGACTCTTTCTGATAATCTTTTATTTACCCCTTAAAAAAACCCCAAAACAAACAACAACAACAAAAAAAAACGTTTTTAATGACATTACAAGCAATTGACATGTCTGTATTACCCACCATTTGCTTGACCATTGTAATAAACTGCAGGAACCTTTTTTCTTCTCCTTTTTTTATTTTATTATTTTTTTTTTTTTTGAAGGAGGTCACTATGCAGGAGTGGACACACTTAAATCTCGCTTTCTGCCCTGGCTTGGCACTTGCTTCACCATGGCAAGCGGCTCATTCTCATCAGGCACCAGTCTCAATCTTATTCAGGTCACTTCTCAATTTGTGCTTTAATATTTCAAGTGCTTTCTTAGGTGGTGCAGAATGATCATGTCTGTTTTGCTTGGTGTTTTATTTTCTCTTCAGGTTTAGAATATCATTTTAATTTCAATTTTATAATTGTTTTTAGGGTGGCATTGTAGCATTCTGCCTAGGGACTACAGATGAAAAATAGGCTTTGGCCAACTCTTGTGTATTTACAGTAATGTTTAATAATGTGCACTGCCAGTGTTAAATAAACCAATGAATTATCTGGATCATTTCATTGTATTTGCAGGTTTTGCACCATCCCTTTGGAACGTTGCCCATGTGTAATATTCTGTACTGTATCTGTGTGTGTTTGTGCTGATCAGGACAATGTAGAGAAGGAGCGAAGGATCCGTGAGCTGTCGTTATCCCATGAGAGTGACATGCAGAAGATTGAGGACCAGCTCTGCTCCACACGCATAGAGCTGGACTTGGTCAAACAGCAGTCAGTATCAGTATCAGTTCCACTCACCTAGCAGACCAGGCTGCACTTCAGCACTCACTGCTACTGTACTCAAAACACTTACCCTAGTTATACTAGAAGCATAGGTCAATAGTAAGTAATAGGTCATGGCATATATATCTATATATATGCTCAGATTTTATGTTTCCTCAGACTTGCTGATGCTAAGATTGAACTGGATTCCACCAAAAACAGGTCAGCGACCACTCTTCTTGCCACAGAAGATGAGATACTGCACCTGAAAGCAGAGTGAGTTACATGATTTCCACTAATCACACGACAGACGAGTGGATGTAGTACATTAGACGATACATTTTTGCACCAAATCAGGTTGATTTATTGGATTTATTAATGTTTGCAGCATTTTGATCTTAATATTTATAGGGTTGTGCATGTATATTCTTGTATGCTTGCCATAGTATTGTATATACATTCACTAGACACCTACCATATACATATTTTTTATACAGATGCAATATATTTTGTTTGACTGGTGAATAATCATAATTACAGTAACACTGATGTGTGAGTTTACCAGCAGAGGTGGAAAATACCTGAGTTATTGATTGTTTAGGTATACTAAGTATACTAATATTCGAGTATTATTGAAGTTAAGTGCTTACGCTACTGGCAAGACTTCAGTCTCCGTACCATGAAGTCATTAGACATCCATTAGACAGTCCAACTACTGGTTGCCATAGTAATAACATTGATCAAATAAAACGAATCATTCTGGATGGAGATTTTGGTGTTTGTGTATAAAATTCTGTGTTTATCTGCATCATATCATATGAGATGAAGGAGAAGCAGTGTGTACTCTTTGTCATGGATCACATGACCTCTACTGTCTTCACTCCCATTGGTAGTTGCTGCATTCGTTGTCCCATTGGTAGTTGTATTTGCATTAAGTTGAGCTTTTCTCAACATGCTGTCATTCATTTTGCTGAAAGTCGCTAACTCTCAGTTGAAAATGAACGGTTGCTTTGTCGCTACGAGTCACAGTATATGGGAACATAGCATTACATGTCTATTTATTTAAACCTTCAATGTACTACAAATCATGAACGTCTTTTATTCTCTCATCCAGTCAGTCTTTCAAGTTTGCTCAGATTATCATCCAAAAATAAATAAATAAATAAAAAATCAAGAATAATGACCGTTCATTATCTGTAGTGACTTTCTCACACTACTCAGTGTATTTTACGCTAGAGCCGTCTGTGAGAGTCTGAATGATGTCAGATTAGTCTAGCATCAATTCCAAAAATTCAATTCATATTCTAGCTAAATATTGATTATTTACGTGATATGAAATGCCTTGAAATGTAAATCATCTTCATTGTATTTATTGTTTGAAATATTTATTTTATATTTTTAGTGTTTATTTAAAAATAGCATTTTTTTTTTAACTTCCACTACAGTACACTTTTTTGGGCTGGATACGTCCACTTTGAATTGTGGAAGACTTTGACACTGTAATTTCTCACCCCTGATTTCAGACAGTTCATGATGATCTCTGCTCCGTTGATGGATGAGGCAGAAAGATGCCTGAAAGTCTAGAGGCAAAATATTTATCTGTCAGGAGAAGAAACTCCTGTATTAACTGTTGAATGGTTTTCCCTTTCTTTTGATAACAGAGAACACCTTTATCTGGGGATTCCCATTATTAAAGTGTGTTGCGTGTTGGTGCAGGTTGCGGACGTCCTATGATCAAGTGGACCTCTATAAGAAGAAGCTGGATGTGCTGGAGGACTATGAGAGGCAGGTCAGATTACTGAGAGAAGAGGTCTCGTTTCTCACTGCTGAGAAATCCATGCTACAGGAAAGGTAAGACACACACACACACACACACACACACACACACACACACACACACACACACATGGTTATCACCTAAACAATGTTCAATGTTCTACATCTAACATGTTCTACATCTAGTCACAGATTGGCAGACTGAATTCTACTGTTTAGTTTTGGATGATTTAGTTCCTAAATGTCTCAGGCTGGTGAGGAGTCGCTCTCCCAGTCCTCTTCCTCGACGCAGTCGTAACAGCAGTCCTGTGAGGAGTGAATCTCCAACACGTGCCCAGCTCACCAGCTCATCTCGCCATGCTCGGCTTGTGTCTCGCTTCTCTGACCTGTATGCGATCGAACGGCTGGAGGCCCAGAGTCTCCTCCGGCGCTACATAGACAACTTGGAGACAGTGCAGAGGATCATCTTCATCGCTGCTGTGGTACGAAGCAACTACTTTACTCTGGCATGTTGAGTCAAATGTTTGTGAATTTTGTCTTGCTTTTGTCTAATTATGTCAATTTTCTTACTTACTGTGTATTCTTATTGCTATTTAGATTTAATGATTTAAAGTTTATTGTGCTGCAATATGTCACAAAGATGATGCACAAAGAATAAATACTGACTGATCTTACTGCTGAACCAACAGGAATCGTTTCAGGCGGCTAAATTGGCGTATCGTCAGTTTAAGCTGCGTGTGAGGAAAACCCTTTCTCCTACACACGTGGGTCCTGAGAGTTTGGAGGATGCCGTAGTGGACTACATCGTCAGAAACTTTGACCTTTACGATGTGCAGACAAGCGTTAGTGTATGTCCACATCATGTTTTTTAAACAATATATAATGATAGCATTGTGTTCCATTTATTTTCTATCCAGTAACCACCTTTTAACCCTTTTTACCAGTACACTGGCGTTTTGTTCTTTTTTGTTTGTCTTTTTTTTAATCAGTATAAACTAATGAATTATTTTATCGCCAAATTTATTCAGGACATTGTTGGCTTTCCGTGTCTGTTTTTCTCTCAGTGTCTGTACAAAAACATTTTTCGTACACAGAATCTTAGTGGTTAAGATCTAAATTTTAGATGCTTATGAACAAGCACTTGGGGCATCTCAGAGAGCAGAAATGGGTTTTATATCAACATTTACTTTGAAGATGCAAGCCTTTTCTATGCCCTAGTAGGCAAGGGAAAAACAGAAATACTTATGAAAACCTACTCATAATTAAAGTGATTAGAGTGTCCACTTTCATATGAGCTTCATATTAAGCATCACTGTGGAGTGGAACATGATAAAGACATTCAGTATGAACATGGACACAACAAAACAGGAGCAAATTCCAGTTTTTTGGCCTGTGGCTTGAAGAGTTAAAGAATTACAAAGAAAAACTTTATGGGTTAGTTCGGAAAATATGATAAAAATATAGGCCATAGCCTTAGCACAAGTGTATTAATTTGTTGAGAAAACCTGTTTGTAAAACTGGGTTCTGGTCCAGTGTGCTTCTTTGTGATTGATTTTGTGTATTATGGCAGATTTTGTGGGCGGAGCTTCATGAACATTGATGGGAACTGAGGGGGGGGTCTCAGGGAGTAAAAACAATCATTCAAATGTCCAATGATTTCTCATACGTTCTAGTCAAACATTTAAAAAGGAAACTTTGAATAATGTCAACACTGTGATGTAAATGTCACAAACAATTAAAGCATGCTTTCCGCTTTGTTCCAGGATGTGATCAACTCCATGAATGTGAACCCACGTATATCTTTCCCTCCAGAAGTGGACTTTATGCTCATCAGTAGTTTCATCAGAGAGATGTGCAGAATTGCTTTCGACATGCAGACTCTGGATCCTCCTCTAGACCTCGCCTTCAGCTCAGATGGAGAACTGTACAGTGACATCAAGTGAGAGGATATCTATTCCTTTCACACACTGCCATATCATAAATGATGCAGAATGAAAATCTCAGTGGAATATCAGTTTAGATGCACTAGTAGCACATTTCTATTAGACAGTGTATTATGGGATGGCTCACTAAATTCACTATGATCCAGCTATGATCCAGTTTATACGTTCTGTTAGGTGTAAATGTTTTTTCAGCTAGTATCTTACATTAGCTACTTATACATGATTTGACTGATGTGATGGATTAGTCAACGTCAGCTAGGCAGCAGTATTTGATGTGCCACTTTACATTGTACTTCTGGTATCAACTCATGACTGCATGAAGCAGGGGAGTTTCCATGACCAGAATGGGCGGGTGAGTAGGAGTGATTAGGAGTGAATGGGGTGAGTAGGAGTGATTAGGAGTGAATGGGATGGGTAGGGGTTATTAGAAGTGAGTAGGAGTGAATGGGATGAATCGGGATGAGTAGGATTGAGCAGAGTTGAGCAGGTGGTGAGTATGGGAAAGTATGGGTGAGTACAGGTGAGTAGGAGTGATTAGGAGTGAGTAGGGTTGAGTAGGAGTGAATGGGGTAAGTAGGGGTGAGTATGAGTGAGTAGGAGTGATGAGGAGTGAGTAGGAGTGAATGGGGGGAGTAGGGGGAGTAGGAGTGATTAGGAGTGAGTAGGGTTGAGTAGGAGTGAATGGGGTAAGTAGGGGTGAGTATGAGTGAGTAGGAGTGATGAGGAGTGAGTAGGAGTGAATGGGGGGAGTAGGGGGAGTAGGAGTGATTAGGAGTGGGTAGGAGTGAATGGGGTCAGTAGAGGTGAGTAGGAATGAGTAGGAGTGAATGGGGTAAGTAGAGGTAAGTAGGAGTGAATGGGGTAAGTAGAGGTGAGTAGGAATGAGTAGGAGTGAGTAGGAGTGAAATAGGGTAAGTAGAGGTGAGTAGGAGTGAATGGGGTCAGTAGAGGTGAGTAGGAGTGAGTAGGAGTGAATGGGGTAAGTAGAGGTGAGTAGGAGTGAGTAGGAGTGAATGGGTTAAGTAGAGGTGAGTAGGGGTGAGTAGGAGTGAATGGGGTGAGTAGGGGTGAGTAGGAGTGAATGGGGTGAGTAGAGGTGAGTAGGAGTGAGTAGGAGTGAATGGGGTGAGTAGGGGTGAGTAGGAGTGAATGGGGTGAGTAGGGGTGAGTAGGAGTGAATGGGGTGAGTAGGGTGAGTAGGAGTGAATGGGGTGAGTAGGGGTGAGTAGGAGTGAATGGGGTGAGTAGAGGTGAGTAGGAGTGAGTAGGAGTGAATGGGGTGAGTAGGGGTGAGTAGGAGTGAATGGGGTAAGTAGGGGTGAGTAGGAGTGAATGGGGTGAGTAGGGGCAATAGGGTTGTAATAGATTGTAAGATTCTGAATGTAACCCTGTTCTATGAACACTGAATGAATAAGATGAACTAAGTGAGAAGTTTCCTAAGTGAACGTCTGCCCTACTGATAGAATAATGATTTAGTGTGAAAGATTTTCAACGTGTGTGTGTGTGTGTGTGTGTGTGTGTGTGTGGGTAGTGGGAGACTGAGACAGGTACTACAGCATGCAGATAACATGGTGCATCGTCCAGTGGAAACACACTATAAATATCTTCCACTGTAGACACATTTACATACAGATATCACCACTGTCTCACTCATTTTTTCTCCTCAGGTACAGACGCAGTTATGATTCAGAGTTCACTGCACCGCTGGTGGCGTATCACGTGTGGCCTGCTCTGATGGAGGGAGACGCTGTCATAGTGAAAGGAGAGGCTGTGACCAGGAGAGGGGCATTGGTACACAGACACACAGACACACACACACACACACACACACACACACACACACACACACACACACACACACAGAGTTACATAATTGCCTGTTAATTCAGTAACAGAAATGTGTGTTGTGTGTGTTAGTTGTGTAACAGTAACGTTGTGTGCTGTGTTAGTTGTGTAACAGTAACATTGTGTGTTGTGTGTGTTAGTTGTGTAACAGTAACATTGTGTGTTGTGTGTGTTAGTTGTGTAACAGTAACATTGTGTGCTGTGTGTGTTAGTTGTGTAACAGTAACGTTGTGTGCTGTGTGTGTTAGTTGTGTAACAGTAACGTTGTGTGCTGTGTGTGTTAGTTGTGTAACAGTAACGTTGTGTGCTGTGTGTGTTAGTTGTGTAACAGTAACGTTGTGTGCTGTGTGTGTTAGTTGTGTAACAGTAACGTTGTGTGCTATGTGTGTTAGTTGTGTAACAGTAACGTTGTGTGCTGTGTGTGTTAGTTGTGTAACAGTAACGTTGTGTGTTGTGTGTGTTAGTTGTGTAACAGTAACATTGTGTGCTGTGTGTGTTAGTTGTGTAACAGTAACATTGTGTGGTGTGTGTGTTAGTTGTGTAACAGTAACATTGTGTATTGTGTGTGTTAGTTGTGTAACAGTAACGTTGTGTGCTGTGTGTGTTAGTTGTGTAACAGTAACGTTGTGTGCTGTGTGTGTTAGTTGTGTAACAGTAACGTTGTGTGCTATGTGTGTTAGTTGTGTAACAGTAACGTTGTGTGCTGTGTGTGTTAGTTGTGTAACAGTAACGTTGTGTGTTGTGTGTGTTAGTTGTGTAACAGTAACATTGTGTGCTGTGTGTGTTAGTTGTGTAACAGTAACATTGTGTGGTGTGTGTGTTAGTTGTGTAACAGTAACATTGTGTATTGTGTGTGTTAGTTGTGTAACAGTAACGTTGTGTGTGTGTTAGTTGTGTAACAGTAACATTGTGTGCTGTGTGTGTTAGTTGTGTAACAGTAACATTGTGTGCTGTGTGTGTTAGTTGTGTAACAGTAACGTTGTGTGCTGTGTGTGTTAGTTGTGTAACAGTAACATTGTGTGCTGTGTGTGTTAGTTGTGTAACAGTAACATTGTGTATTGTGTGTGTTAGTTGTGTAACAGTAACATTGTGTGTTGTGTGTGTTAGTTGTGTAACAGTAACGTTGTGTGCTGTGTGTGTTAGTTGTGTAACAGTAACGTTGTGTGCTGTGTGTGTTAGTTGTGTAACAGTAACGTTGTGTGCTATGTGTGTTAGTTGTGTAACAGTAATGTTGTGTGCTATGTGTGGGTTTGTTGTGTAACAGTAACGTTGTGTGCTGTGTGTGTTAGTTGTGTAACAGTAACATTGTGTGCTGTGTGTGTTAGTTGTGTAACAGTAACATTGTGTGGTGTGTGTGTTAGTTGTGTAACAGTAACGTTGTGTGTTATGTGTGTTAGTTGTGTAACAGTAATGTTGTGTGCTGTGTGTGTTAGTTGTGTAACAGTAATGTTGTGTGCTGTGTGTGTTAGTTGTGTAACAGTAACATTGTGTGTTGTGTGTGTTAGTTGTGTAACAGTAACCTTGTGTGTTGTGTGTGTTAGTTGTGTAACAGTAACATTGTGTATTGTGTGTGTTAGTTGTGTAACAGTAACATTGTGTGTTGTGTGTGTTAGTTGTGTAACAGTAACATTGTGTGCTGTGTGTGTTAGTTGTGTAACAGTAACATTGTGTGTTGTGTGTGTTAGTTGTGTAACAGTAACGTTGTGTGCTGTGTGTGTTAGTTGTGTAACAGTAACATTGTGTGGTGTTGTGTGTTAGTTGTGTAACAGTAACGTTGTGTGTTGTGTGTGTTAGTTGTGTAACAGTAACATTGTGTGCTGTGTGTGTTAGTTGTGTAACAGTAACATTGTGTATTGTGTGTGTTAGTTGTGTAACAGTAACATTGTGTATTGTGTGTGTTAGTTGTGTAACAGTAACGTTGTGTGCTATGTGTGTTAGTTGTGTAACAGTAACGTTGTGTGCTGTGTGTGTTAGTTGTGTAACAGTAACGTTGTGTGCTATGTGTGTTAGTTGTGTAACAGTAACGTTGTGTGCTTGTGTGTGTTAGTTGTGTAACAGTAACGTTGTGTGTTGTGTGTGTTAGTTGTGTAACAGTAACATTGTGTGCTGTGTGTGTTAGTTGTGTAACAGTAACATTGTGTGGTGTGTGTGTTAGTTGTGTAACAGTAACATTGTGTATTGTGTGTGTTAGTTGTGTAACAGTAACATTGTGTGTTGTTTTGTGTTAGTTGTGTAACAGTAACATTGTGTGCTGTGTGTGTTAGTTGTGTAACAGTAACGTTGTGTGCTGTGTGTGTTAGTTGTGTAACAGTAACATTGTGTGTTGTGTGTGTTAGTTGTGTAACAGTAACGTTGTGTGCTATGTGTGTTAGTTGTGTAACAGTAACATTGTGTGCTGTGTGTGTTAGTTGTGTAACAGTAACATTGTGTATTGTGTGTGTTAGTTGTGTAACAGTAACATTGTGTATTGTGTGTGTTAGTTGTGTAACAGTAACGTTGTGTGCTATGTGTGTTAGTTGTGTAACAGTAACGTTGTGTGCTATGTGTGTTAGTTGTGTAACAGTAACGTTGTGTGCTGTGTGTGTTAGTTGTGTAATAGTAACGTTGTGTGTTGTGTGTGTTAGTTGTGTAACAGTAACATTGTGTGTTGTGTGTGTTAGTTGTGTAACAGTAACGTTGTGTGCTATGTGTGTTAGTTGTGTAACAGTAACATTGTGTGCTGTGTGTGTTAGTTGTGTAACAGTAACATTTGTGTATTGTGTGTGTGTTAGTTGTGTAACAGTAACATTGTGTATTGTGTGTGTTAGTTGTGTAACAGTAACGTTGTGTGCTATGTGTGTTAGTTGTGTAACAGTAACGTTGTGTGCTATGTGTGTTAGTTGTGTAACAGTAACGTTGTGTGCTGTGTGTGTTAGTTGTGTAACAGTAACGTTGTGTGTTGTGTGTGTTAGTTGTGTAACAGTAACGTTGTGTGTTGTGTGTGTTAGTTGTGTAACAGTAACGTTGTGTGTTGTGTGTGTTAGTTGTGTAACAGTAACATTGTGTGTTGTGTGTGTTAGTTGTGTAACAGTAACGTTGTGTGGGGTGTGTGTGTTAGTTGTGTAACAGTAACGTTGTGTGCTGTGTGTGTGAGTTGTGTAACAGTAACATTGTGTGTTGTGTGTGTTAGTTGTGTAACAGTAACATTGTGTGCTGTGTGTGTTAGTTGTGTAACAGTAACGTTGTGTGCTATGTGTGTTAGTTGTGTAACAGTAACGTTGTGTGCTGTGTGTGTTAGTTGTGTAACAGTAACATTGTGTGTTTGTGTGTGTTAGTTGTGTAACAGTAACGTTGTGTGCTGTGTGTGTTAGTTGTGTAACAGTAACGTTGTGTGCTATGTGTGTTAGTTGTGTAACAGTAACGTTGTGTGCTGTGTGTGTTAGTTGTGTAACAGTAACGTTGTGTGCTATGTGTGTTAGTTGTGTAACAGTAACATTGTGTGTTGTGTGTGTTAGTTGTGTAACAGTAACATTGTGTGTTGTGTGTGTGTTAGTTGTGTAACAGTAACGTTGTGTGCTGTGTGTGTTAGTTGTGTAACAGTAACGTTGTGTGCTGTGTGTGTGAGTTGTGTAACAGTAAAATTGTGTGCTGTGTGTGTTAGTTGTGTAACAGTAACATTGTGTGTTGTGTGTGTTAGTTGTGTAACAGTAACGTTGTGTGCTGTGTGTGTTAGTTGTGTAACAGTAACATTGTGTGGGGTGTGTGTGTTAGTTGTGTAACAGTAACGTTGTGTGTTGTGTGTGTTAGTTGTGTAACAGTAACATTGTGTGTTGTGTGTGTTAGTTGTGTAACAGTAACATTGTGTATTGTGTGTGTTAGTTGTGTAACAGTAACATTGTGTGTTGTGTGTGTTAGTTGTGTAACAGTAACATTGTGTGCTATGTGTGTTAGTTGTGTAACAGTAACATTGTGTGCTGTGTGTGTTAGTTGTGTAACAGTAACATTGTGTATTGTGTGTGTTAGTTGTGTAACAGTAACATTGTGTATTGTGTGTGTTAGTTGTGTAACAGTAACGTTGTGTGCTATGTGTGTTAGTTGTGTAACAGTAACGTTGTGTGCTGTGTTGTTAGTTGTGTAACAGTAACATTGTGTGTTGTGTGTGTTAGTTGTGTAACAGTAACATTGTGTGCTGTGTGTGTTAGTTGTGTAACAGTAACATTGTGTGTGTGTGTGTTAGTTGTGTAACAGTAACATTGTGTATTGTGTGTGTTAGTTGTGTAACAGTAACATTGTGTGTTGTGTGTGTTAGTTGTGTAACAGTAACATTGTGTGCTGTGTGTGTTAGTTGTGTAACAGTAACGTTGTGTGCTTTTGTGTGTTAGTTGTGTAACAGTAACATTGTGTGTTGTGTGTGTTAGTTGTGTAACAGTAACATTGTGTGCTTTGTGTGTTAGTTGTGTAACAGTAACATTGTGTGCTGTGTGTTAGTTGTGTAACAGTAACATTGTGTATTGTGTGTGTTAGTTGTGTAACAGTAACATTTGTGTGTGTGTGTGTTAGTTGTGTAACAGTAACGTTGTGTGCTATGTGTGTTAGTTGTGTAACAGTAAGTTGTGTGCTGTGTGTGTTAGTTGTGTAACAGTAACGTTGTGTGTTGTGTGTGTTAGTTGTGTAACAGTAACGTTGTGTGCTTTTGTGTGTTAGTTGTGTAACAGTAACATTGTGTGTTGTGTGTGTTAGTTGTGTAACAGTAACATTGTGTGTTGTGTGTGTTAGTTGTGTAACAGTAACATTGTGTGGTGTGTGTGTTAGTTGTGTAACAGTAACGTTGTGTGCTGTGTGTGTGAGTTGTGTAACAGTAACGTTGTGTGTTGTGTGTGTTAGTTGTGTAACAGTAACGTTGTGTGCTGTGTGTGTTAGTTGTGTAACAGTAACGTTGTGTGCTATGTGTGTTAGTTGTGTAACAGTAATGTTGTGTGCTGTGTGTGTTAGTTGTGTAACAGTAACATTGTGTGTTGTGTGTGTGTTAGTTGTGTAACAGTAACGTTGTGTGCTGTGTGTGTTAGTTGTGTAACAGTAACATTGTGTGTTTGTGTGTGTTAGTTGTGTAACAGTAACGTTGTGTGCTGTGTGTGTTAGTTGTGTAACAGTAACGTTGTGTGCTAGTGTGTTAGTTGTGTAACAGTAATGTTGTGTGCTGTGTGTGTTAGTTGTGTAACAGTAACATTGTGTGCTATGTGTGTTAGTTGTGTAACAGTAACGTTGTGTGCTGTGTGTGTTAGTTGTGTAACAGTAACGTTGTGTGTTGTGTGTGTGTTAGTTGTGTAACAGTAACGTTGTGTGTTGTGTGTGTTAGTTGTGTAACAGTAACATTGTGTGTTGTGTGTGTGTTAGTTGTGTAACAGTAACGTTGTGTGCTGTGTGTGTTAGTTGTGTAACAGTAACGTTGTGTATTGTGTGTGTTAGTTGTGTAACAGTAACGTTGTGTGCTGTGTGTGTTAGTTGTGTAACAGTAACATTGTGTGTTTTGTGTGTGTTAGTTGTGTAACAGTAACGTTGTGTGCTGTGTGTGTTAGTTGTGTAACAGTAACGTTGTGTGCTATGTGTGTTAGTTGTGTAACAGTAACATTGTGTGTTGTGTGTGTGTTAGTTGTGTAACAGTAACGTTGTGTATTGTGTGTGTTAGTTGTGTAACAGTAACGTTGTGTGCTGTGTGTGTTAGTTGTGTAACAGTAACATTGTGTGTTGTGTGTGTGTTAGTTGTGTAACAGTAACGTTGTGTGCTGTGTGTGTTAGTTGTGTAACAGTAACGTTGTGTGCTATGTGTGTTAGTTGTGTAACAGTAACGTTGTGTGCTGTGTGTGTGAGTTGTGTAACAGTAATGTTGTGTGTTGTGTGTTAGTGGAGGAGCCGAAGCCGCAGCAGCAGTCCGGTTCGCTCTCACTCAGGAAGCCCCAGCCGCACACTGGTGAGTTGATTTTGTTCATTTGGCCGTTCACACTCAGCACTACTTTCCCAGATGTGTGTAAATGTGATTTGTTGGTCTGAGGCATGTAATTATTCTCTGGCTCAATGCTGATGAGTAAATGTTTGTTATCTTCTCACTCTCTCTCTCACACTCACACACACAACACACACCACATCCACACACACACACACACACACACACACACCCCTCTCTCTCTTTCAGATGTCCAGTCGTAGTCGCAGCCCGTCTCCTGGACGTCTCTCGACCAGTCGGCTGTAAATGTCACGCGTGAAGCCACGACTCATTTCAGACCAACGGCATTAACGTGAAGGATATTTTCTTTTTATCTGTTTTCTCTCTTTACACAAAATCAGTGTCAGGGACATGAGATGGACACCAGGACCATGCTTTAATAAATCAGGACCATATCCACAGTCTACATGCTGAGTGCTACTCCAACCTTAAAATAACACTTTTTGCTCGTATGTGTGGGAAAGGTCTTCAGTCTTGGTCTAAGGTGCTTCATCTCTTTATCAAAGACCAGAAACTTTTTAACGGTGCTATGGGTTTAGTCTTTCCTAAACAGTATGTGTGACGTGGGGTGTGGTTACTGTTCACGTATTTAGACT
>JAUCMX010000019.1:2359005-2371505 GCA_033459395.1 Hemibagrus guttatus
TCACCATCTAGATCTACAAACTGATAACGATCAGTCTAATAAGACCTGAGCCAGGAGAGGGCTGTTCCTTTAACACCAACATGGTGTGGTCAACGGTGTCAAAAGCTGCACTAAGATCGAGTAACACCAGTATGGAGACACAACCCAGAGCAGAAGCCAGTAACAGGCTTAATAATAAAATAGTAGTATTTTATTGTTGATCGGGGCATTGGTGGCTCAGTGGTAGGTTTCTCGCCTATCATGCGGAAGGCCCGGGTTCGATCCCCAGCCACCGGATGCAGTCCCTGGTCCCAAGCCCGGAAAAATGGGAGGGTTGTGTCAGGAAGGGCACCCGGCGTAAAACACTTGCCAAGTTGTTATGCGGACCAGTTGGTCCGCTGTGGCGACCCCGAACAGGGAGCAGCTGAAAGCAACTTCTAGTATTTTATTGTTGATTGTCAGTTTATAGTTTAGTCTTTTAATAGGAAGCATTTTGTACAATTAATATATTGCACATGCCATCAGGCAGCTGATCCACACTTACCCACCCTGAGTGAAGATGAGAATAATGACAATTAAAAAAACATCCAATCAACACGATTCATACATTCTGTTATATTTACACAATAGCCCTAATTATTTTAGCTCAGATTTTCATTTTTGTATTAAAATATATATGTATTTATATATATATATATATATATATATATATATATATATAAAAAACACATAGCATCCTTATTAAGGGCTTCATTCAAAACCAGCAACATCACTTAGCAATCCTTGGCTAGTTATTTTATTTTACGCCATGATTGATTTTTACTGTGAAATTCTGTGAAAGTGGGGTTTTATTGAAGTGATTTTATCGTGAGAAAGCTAATACAGTTTGGTGTTTCACGGAGTCCTTTTAAAAGTTGACCCCAGAGCCTGGAGGTAAGAAACTGTCTCTCTCTCACTTCAGCAGCACTACAGAGGACAAAGTGGAGCTCCCCCGTGATTGGCTGACTGTGTACACACGTGATTACACCCTCGCTACAGATGATTGACACAGTGCCCCCCTCCGATAACTCCTTATAATTCCATCCTTTTTTTTTTTTTTTAAAGAGAAGAGAAGGGTTCTGTGACGTCACAGGGGGGATTCGATAGCGTCACACGAGGAAGACGGATTAAATTCGTCTTCTGATTCTATCAGGTCATTTACTGCATTATACAGACCACACGACAGGTAAGCTCCTACAATCCTCACTATTATTGTTATTATAATTATTATTATTATTATTATTATTATTATTATTATTTTTTTATTGTGTGGACCCAAGGTAGCTCTTCTTCACACGTCAACATTTTCTCTTTATTTGATTAAAGCCACACTTTTTTGTAAAAGGTGTAAAAAGATGAGACGAGGCGAGTCCAGGTCTGAGTTTAAACATGGCGTGTTAATGAAGCTGATCCCGACCACTGACTTTATTCTCATCACTTTTACTGTAGGACTGAAGACTAAACTAAAGTGCTGCTGGCGCGCTTCACTTTACTGTGTTCACAAGAGCCACTTAAGAGTCGGTTCTGAACAGAAATGCGCCCGCGGTTTATTTATTTATGTATTTTTGAGCGCTGTTCGTTATTCTGAGTTTTCCCCTTCACTTACAGCTGAGTTTTTTTGTGTGTTTGTTTGTTTGTTTTATATAGAAAGAGAATATACTTTAATAATAAGAATCTGTTTGTGTTTTTGTAGATACAGCAATCCGAGAGAAAATGGAGAATTCATACTCACGTGATTCAAAGGTGAGTCAGGTTCATGTAAATCAGTGAATCGAGCAGAAACTGGATGTTAATTAATTTGATTCTGGGACTGAAACAGGACGAGTGCTAATATTTATGCTTGCTGTTGTAATTATTAAAAAGTCTCAGTTAAAGCACTGACTCTGATGAACTCCATGTGCTGTTTACAGATGAATGAGAAGAAGAGAAGAAGAACAACCACTCTGACCACCATGTCTGACCAGAGACCGAGGTGTTTCAGGGACATTATGGACCTCATTCTTCATCTGAGCGACGAGTATGCTCTGTCTCTGACTCTCAGTAATGTTTCATTCAGTTCATTTACACTCGAATAAATGATTAGATGCTCATTTCCTCTCTCTCTCTCTCTCTCTCTCTCTCTCTCTCTCTCTCTCTCTCTCTCTCTCTCTCTCTCTGTGTGCTTAAAGGGAATGGAAGGCTGTGACCAGAGGCATGACGAAGCAGGTAAGAGTGTGAGAATAACGAATAATGAACTGAATGTAAATATGAGAATTGATCTGGCTAATGGAGAGATGAATCAGTGTATTGTGTAATATTCTATTGGCTTTATTGGTGTGAGAAACAGTTAGATTCAGTGATGTGTGTAAATCTGTAGTTATTTATAGCAGTGTTATTCATTCTTATGTAAAGAGTTATGTGTTATGTTTCATTTGGTTGAACACGGTGTAATGTCACTGGTCACGCTTCATATTCAAGCTGATTTTCTTTCTTTTACTTCAAAAGGTCACCAGGTTGGAGTTTGCTGCCGCTTCCACTAAAATCGTGACCATGGTGTCGTCTGCTGTTGTTCGGCGTTTACTGAAGCCTCTCAGCAAAAGATTCGGGATCAAAGCGATTCTGGAGGCAAATGACAAGCTGAAGGAAATGACCGAGTCGAAATCAAGCAAGTGCTCTGTCTCAGACGCCTCAGCTCAAAGGTAAATTTTACCCACCTGCTGCTCAGATTTCAGAATTTACTGCACTGTTTAATGAACACCTGACCAATCAGAATTCAGGATTCAGCAGCACGGTGTTGGACTGACTAATCGCATGTTTTTTTTTGTCTTTTATGATCAATTGGCTGTTGAGAAAACGAAAAAAAATTGAATACTGTGCTATTTTACTTGCATTTATTTCAGCTCATGTGTGTGTTAACGTGAAAATGGTATTCATTTTCGTTACTGTTCTCTCTTCCCTGTGTGTGTATAAAGATCCCCAATGGAGGTGTCTGATTTCATCTGTCATCTCGGTCAGAGAATTGTCACAGAAATTAAAGGTGCGATGCTGGAGGCGATCTGGAGTTCAGCTTCAGGAACGAGAGCGAGCTGCTCTATGAGTGCTCCATCACCTGCAGAAGGTCTGGTCTCACAGCTAGATGATCTCAGCATCATCTGCACTAATGAGATCTGTGACAACATCCTGGCCCTGTATCACTCTCAAAAGCTCCACAGACGTAGAGGAGAGACAACTTCAGTAATGTCACTAAAGTCCCTCCTGGATTTCCAAAAACTAATGAAAGGCTTGGAAAAAGTTGTCTCGGTCAGCAGGTACTCTTCGTGGGTTACTGTATCCACAACCTCTGACTTGGTCTCCACAACGACTGAAGTGATGAGTCCTGGTTGTGCTTCATCAGCTCCTCAATCCATGAGCCCTTTCAGTGAGCAGTTTAAAAGCGTAGCCTCAGAAGTGGTCAGTGAAGTTCTTCTGAAAATGGAGCAAAAACTCGCTTCCTCAATGTCGTCTCAAACTTCCGTCCCTGCCTCCATTGAGACAGAACCGAATTTCCTGAGAGAGCTGGCCAAGAGCACAGCCATAGGAATTCTGCAGAAATTGTTTTGTGTTCTTGTCAATTGCGGCGATGCTGACCAGACTGGACCAGAACATGAGCAGAAGTTCCTCTCTTTTGCTCAGGAGATCCACATGGATATCCACAAGCGGGTGTTTGCCTTCATCTGTGAGCGGCAGCAAGCCATTTCAGAGAAAAGCAAGACCTTCTTGGACGCCTGTACCAAAACCGATGCCGAGCTCGACGTCAGCATGGAGAACGTCCAGAAATCTGATGCTGCTGGACAATTCCTGGATAAAGCCACTCAGGTTGTGAGCGATGTCCTGGTGAAGAGGTTAACTTCACAGATTTCCATAGGTTTAATCAGCACAACAGGCTTGGGTTCCAGCACAGCGCCATCATCGATGTCATTAAATCTGAATCAAGTCCTTTCAGGTAGCGTACACAAGATGATCAGTGAAGTGGCTCTGGAGATAAATGACATGGAAAAGGGATCGGAAGCTCTGGTAGGTGAAGCGCTGGTCAGTGATACTGATGCTTCCTCAGCTCCCTACACAAAGAGCTCCTCAGTCTTCTCCTCACAGCTCCAAAGTCTTTCTGGACTGGAAGAGAGCGTTCTAGACGCAAAGAGAGAGCCTTTGCCTTCGGTCCAGAAGAGTCAGTATGTTCCTCTGCACCTTTTCACTGTGGTGCGTGGTCAGCTGAAGGCTTTCTTCACTTCCTTCTCTAAAGGTGCCGATGATGATAAAGGGACGGATCCATCAGCACTCTCAGAGAGTGAAGAGGACAGTGTCGTTCCCATCTACATTGATGAGGAAGGCTCAGTTCACAAGCTGGAGGTTGGCCAGAGTTTATCAGATTCTGTTCTGGTCAGAAGGAACAGCATGTTACGCTCTGTACAGTTTCCTCCTCAGCTTATTTACAAGTTTGTTGAGGAGTCCACCCAGGCTTTACTGCAGAATGTGCTGAACACCAGTGTGAGTGATGGAAGTGATGGACGCTCGATTCATGCAGCTGAGGATCAGGAGAAGAAAAAGAGACCTAGAGTTCGCTTCGTACTGAAGACGAGTAGGCATGTGGTCGTTAAGGTACGCCAGATTTTTTCTTCTAAATGTTCTTACGAGGTTCTGAGATTTTATTTGTAGTTTTTGATAATTGGATGGTTTATTGAACATTAGTGACATTTACAGCATTAATCACATTCTTTAAGGTTATTAGTCATCTTAGACGTCCAGTTCTGCTTCCTGATTTGTCTTTTTGTCTTCATAAATCTTAGCGACCCAAGAAGCAGAAGAAGCGGCGCAGAGTTCCTCTGCGACAGGGTGACCGACCGAGCACATCTACCTCCGCACGTCTCCACGAGGGTAAGTCTTTAAAACGAAATGAACCTGTGATTTTGACCACGTTTACATCACTGATCCTTTTAATGTATAACACCTACTTTATCACTTCTCTGTATCCTGTGCTTTAATTTGGAGCAAATGATGATAGAGACGGTGTTTGTTTATGATGATTTTTATAGAGCGTGATGGTGATGTTTTTCAGTTTTAGTTTTTTTCTGTTCCTGCACCGTGTCCCCTGATAATCGGCTAAAACAGCAGGTTTTGTCATTTTGCGGTAACTCTGCTTCTTCTCATTTCCAGACTCACACAAAGAATCGAAGCCCTCGCGGTCCATCTTCAAGAACACTCGCAAAACGCTGGGCAGGATCTTCTCCAACATCTCCAAGACCTTCACCAGCATCTTCAACACTTCAAACCGCCCCAGAAACTCGTCAGAGTAGACCTGTCCCCGGCGACCATTAACCAAGTTACCATGGCAACAGATACAAAAAACAAACACAAATAAATAAATAAATAAATAAATAAACACAACTGGTATTGTGTGTATTGAATTATTCTAATGATTTGTTTTTCTTCTGTTTTTTATCTAATTTTTATCTTTCCATTCTATTCTACACATTTGGAAATAACTTTCTATAGATATGAATAACTTTACATCTATTAGTGCATTTTGCTGTGTGTTTCTTTGTGAATAAACTGTGTATATACACTTACCGTGCACTTTATTAGGAACAACTGTCCTCCTGCTGATTTATGCAGTAATCCAATCAACCAATCAGGTGGCAGCAGCACAATGCAATGCACTCATGCAGATCCAGGTCCAGAGCTTCAGTTATTGTTCATATCAAACATCAGGATGAAGAAAAAGTCTGATCTGAAAAACAAATTTCTTGTGTAAACGCTTGTAGGATGGATGTTAAATCTGTTTATGTCCAGCTTGAGGCATGAGGCCCATTATTTCTGCAAAGTGAATAAAAGTTTCTGTGTAGAATGGAGAGTGAAGAGAAGTGATCCTGCTGATTATTTCTGGTCCATGTGAATTCAGGTGAAAAGAAAATGAGTGTTGGATAAGAAACGGTATTTATTGACATTTTTCCTTGACAGTAAACTTCTTAAATGAATGAAGTTAATTGCTCTGCTGAGTAAATGACCAACAAACGAAACTTAGGAGTCTGATGGAATCCATTCATCATTATATTTCAGTAATGATGCAGTTTTAATGTATAAAAATAAAGCCTATGGTTTTGGGTTCAGCCATTACAATTAACCTGTTCATCTGTAATCGCTCATAATGGCTTTTGACTTCTTGAACATGTGTACACGTTGAATAATCCATGAATTAAATACATCAGATCAGTTGTTTATCACCAAAGTGTATTAAACATCTAATTGTTGATTTCTTTTCCTGGTTTAGCATTGCTGCTGCTTTATGATGGCTGTTAGATATATGAAGTGTTCAGCATGCCTCCAGACCATAAGATGGTTTCCATGCTGTGAGTGAGCATTACAGCATGAGTATTACAGCATGGGTATTACAGCCTGGGTATTACAGCCTGGGTATTACAGCATGGGTATTACAGCATGGGTATTACACCATGGGTATTACAGCCAGGGTATTACAGCCTGGGTATTACAGCCAGGGTATTACAGCCAGGGTATTACAGCATGGGTATTACAGCATGGGTATTACAGCATGGGTATTACAGCCTGGGTTTTACAGCATGAGTATTACAGCATGGGTATTACACCATGGGTATTACAGCCAGGGTATTACAGCCTGGGTATTACAGCCAGGGTATTACAGCCAGGGTATTACAGCGTGGGTATTACAGCGTGGGTATTACAGCATGGGTATTACAGTGTGGGTATTACAGCGTGGGTATTACAGCGTGGGTATTACAGTGTGGGTATTACAGTGTGGGTATTACAGCATGGGTATTACAGCGTGGGTATTACAGCGTGGGTATTACAGTGTGGGTATTACAGCGTGGGTATTACAGCATGGGTATTACAGTGTGGGTATTACAGCATGGGTATTACAGCGTGGGTATTACAGTGTGGGTATTACAGCGTGGGTATTACACCATGGGTATTACAGCGTGGGTATTACAGCATGGGTATTACAGTGTGGGTATTACAGCATGGGTATTACAGTGTGGGTATTACAGCATGGGTATTACAGCGTGGGTATTACAGTGTGGGTATTACAGCGTGGGTATTACACCATGGGTATTACAGCGTGGGTATTACAGCATGGGTATTACAGCGTGGGTATTACAGTGTGGGTATTACAGCATGGGTATTACAGCGTGGGTATTACAGCATGGGTATTGCAGCGTGGGTATTACAGTGTGGGTATTACAGCGTGGGTATTACAGCATGGGTATTACAGCATGGGTATTACAGCCTGGGTTTTACAGCATGAGTATTACAGCATGGGTATTACACCATGGGTATTACAGCCAGGGTATTACAGCCTGGGTATTACAGCCAGGGTATTACAGCCAGGGTATTACAGCATGGGTATTACAGCGTGGGTATTACAGCGTGGGTATTACAGTGTGGGTATTACAGCGTGGGTATTACAGCGTGGGTATTACAGTGTGGGTATTACAGTGTGGGTATTACAGCATGGGTATTACAGCGTGGGTATTACAGCGTGGGTATTACAGTGTGGGTATTACAGTGTGGGTATTACAGCATGGGTATTACAGCGTGGGTATTACAGTGTGGGTATTACAGCGTGGGTATTACACCATGGGTATTACAGCGTGGGTATTACAGCATGGGTATTACAGCATGGGTATTACAGTGTGGGTATTACAGCATGGGTATTACAGCGTGGGTATTACACCATGGGTATTACAGCGTGGGTATTACAGCATGGGTATTACAGCGTGGGTATTACAGCCAGGGTATTACAGCGTGGGTATTACAGCGTGGGTATTACAGTGTGGGTATTACAGCATGGGTATTACAGCATGGGTATTACAGCGTGGGTATTACAGTGTGGGTATTACAGCATGGGTATTACAGCGTGGGTATTACAGCATGGGTATTACAGCATGGGTATTACAGTGTGGGTATTACAGCATGGGTATTACAGCGTGGGTATTACAGCATGGGTATTACAGCGTGGGTATTACAGCGTGGGTATTACAGTGTGGGTATTACAGCATTATATTTATTTATATATTTTAAATACAGTGATCAGTTGCTGTCTTATATTTCATGAGCTATAAGGAATGATGTCCCTGAGTCAATTGAAGAAATTTCATATTTCCAGGGGTTCATGTGAAGTCAATATCTTCACAAATTCTGTTAATAAAAGTAAGTTTTAGGTAGATATTTGAGTGGTTGCCTCTTACAGATTTAGCCATGGATGAATCTCTCTCTCCTCTTTCCTCTTGGGCCCTTGGTTGCTGTTGTAGATAGGACATTATTTACATTTACATTATTTACTGTCCAGTGTCACCCTGATGAGGATGGGTTCCCTTCTGAGCCTGGTTCCTCTCAAGGTTTTCCTTGTGACCGTCGACACAGGCTTGCTCATTAGGGATAAATAGGGATAAAATAGTTTAATAATTTAATTTAAACATTCTGTTTTTCTCCTTTTTGTTTCTCTACTTTTGTAAAGCTGCTCTGAGACAATGTCCATTGTAAAAGGCGCTATACAAATAAATTGAATTGAATTGAAAAAATTGAATTGTCTTATGAAATATGTTCCTCTCTTTACTAACATATGTTCTTAAAGCTCCTTTGTGCTGATGCAGTAAAGTAGAAGAAATCAAATGAACATCTAAAGCCAATAATAATAATCCCAGCCCCAAGACATTTCTGTACATGTTACTGTACATGAGAACAGCTTGATTAATTAGCAGTTCATTATTATGTGTTTTTTGTTATTAGCAAATTACTTAAAATAATAATCACTTGGGATGAAATAAAAGCACACTAAAATAGAAACATGCTGCTAAGAGAAATGTCGCTCTTACAAAGAAAGCAAATAAAAACATTTCATGGTTGCCACAGGATTATATAACCTCCCGCTGCTAAATCATGAACCAAGACACAAAACTGCTGCAGTGCAATTGTGGAGCGTTTCAAGGCCAAATCAGAGCAACAAATGGTAGCACAGACCCATAACACCACAGCGCAGTCACGTGGTGACCTTTTCATTTCTGAAATGAAAAGATGATGGTGTATATTATCATTGAAATACCCTGACATGAGGTTATTTTTAGTGCAGTTGCTGTCTGAACTTTTCTGTTTGGTTTGTGTTCTGTTTTAATGGCTGAAGCAGAGAGCAAAGAGCTCCAGCAGGTTCGGCTTGATGTGGAGTCTGTGCTCTAACAGCCTGGATTTGTGAAGGAGCATTTTGCTTGTTATTTGAGGCGTATGTCCCAAAATCCAGTTTCTATGAAACACATAGCAAATAGGATCAACTCTGCTATCCTGAAGTTAACATTTACAACAGAGAGAAAAATAGTCTACTTTATAGACTGAAAAAAACAAAACAACATCCAGTGATTCTTTTGAATGATTTTGGATAATCATGTAAAGAACCTGATCTGAGTTCTGGTGAAATATTGTTCAAGAGCTTGACGAGGAATAAAAAGTTAGGATTTAAGATTTTGTCACAAGGAGGCGCTCTTGTTCTACAGAAGTGTTACAGATGGGCAGGACAGAGCGAAAGTTCTCAGCAATGAAGTTTACATCAAGAGTGGAAAATAAGCCTAAGAGCTTAGCTAACAGGGTGTGTACTCGAGGGCAGACTAACCGAGGGAGACAGAAAAGACAAGAAAAGGACTTGTTTTTGAGCCAGTATGCAAAAGCTCCAAAAATAAAATATATCCACAAAAAGTATTGTATAAGGCTCATCATGGGTATAATAATCAGGGATGATAAGCTTATTAACCTGTCAGTTTTTAAGAACATCGTTTACACGCTTGTCTGAACTAATTAAAAGCCCAGTGATGATAGCATCAGTGAAGATGCTGTGGTCATCATTACTGATCAACACCGACTAATTAGGCCATACTAATGAGACGAACACTGTTAGCATGGACTTAATTAAAAACAGACTAATGATCTAACTTCGGCAAAATATCAAGGGGCCTGGCCTTCAGCAAACCTCCACAATAGGGAGAAAGAGACTGAGAGAGAGAGAGAGAGAGAGAGAGAGAGAGAGAGAGAGAGAGAGAGAGAGAGAGAAAAGAGAGAGAGAGAGAGAGAGAGAGAGAGAGAGAGAGAGAGAGAGATCCTCCTAGAAACTTCATGATGACTGAGCAATGGAGAAATTAGGGGTGGAGGTCATGTTAAAGGCCCTAGAACTGTCAACCAAAATAGTTTAATTAAAATGTGAAATCCAATTTAGTGCAAAATATAATTGCTATAACAAGGGTAAAGTCTAGAAGAATCACACCAACACAAAGCTAAGAAAGTTTGATAACAATGCGGCCGATGTAATCAGTTGTGTAAAAAACTATTTAAAGACTAATTTTACTTTATACCTGTTGGCCACCCTGACGAAAAGCCAAGAAGACGTATGAAGTTCCATCACTCTGACCATCACACCAGCTTTTTTCCCCTTTGAAATGTTTGCTGTTCAGGTAAGTGAAATCCCTTGCATGCAGAAGCTGGTTTCCGTCTCATTGACCATCCTGTGAAACCTTTTAGTTTGACTCATTGGGGACATGTATGGAAAAAAGCTTTGCCAGGAAGCACTTTCCGGTAGTGGACACGGCAGGATGGAATATTCCCATAGATATCCCACACCCAAGTGTGGTCAGTCCAGGCTGGCAGAGCGCAAGATGCCTGGGGACAAGCGTAGAGCTTGATGTGGTTGGGTGTGGGTCAGAGGGGCCTGGCTAGAGCCATACTGGTCTATGATTGGAGGCGGGATTTCCCATCAGTGGATGAATGTTTACTCAGGTGTGAAGTGGTTAAAGCTGGGGATGCCAGAACCTCTGTCCAGTTCCTTTCTATTCAAACATACTACTTTCACTGGTTCTCCTCATCCATTGGCTCTTGGGTTTTCTATTAACTCCAAAGCACTATATCACCACAAAGTAATGCAATTACTTTAAAGTAAGGTACTTACTGTTCGTCAAGATGTCACGACGCATAAATTACTTCATATTTACAGCAAGAAAGAGAAGAAACTGGAAGAAAATGTAAGCATTTGGAAAATGATTGGAAAATGAGCTTTTGACATTGTCCTTATGGTCTTCCATTCTGTAAAAGACATAAAGGTCTAGGACAGGCCTTTGACAGGAAATGGGTTTAGAAAAATCCCTAAAGTACAAAGTGGACCTGAAACTAATGATACAACAGTCAGCCATGATGGATATACCTACGATGTACTGGTTTCTGAATTTACATACACTCATACTACTGCCACTATTACTGCATACCACGAGCGAGCTACAGTCAACTTTGATTTATCTTCAGAGTTACAGCTATCCGTTGTTAAAACTGCTTTCAGATTAAAGCATATAAGGATGAAATTTTTTTAAATGTATTTCCCAGCTCTCCAGTTATTCAACAGGTGATAAACCCATTAATGGCTGAAGCCTGCTTCATAATAAGGACCATCAAAGTGCCATAAAATTCTACAGGTTTTTATGGCTCCTCAAATCATGGCCTAATGGACAAAATAGTCACATTTCCTGTCTTTAATGCGGTCCGTGTGTCACCTGGAGAACTTTTTACCACAGCTAATGCACATGGAGCTTTAATGATTGTGTAGGCTGAGTGAGAAACCATTTCTTACTAATGATACACACTTCATTGAGCTGCATGAGGAACTTCATGAGTCAAAGCTCTCTGAGGCAGATTTGGAGCACAGCTTGTTCTTCAGTTCACGTCTCTTCCTCTATCTCCCTTCTCTATCTCTCAACCCTATTACAGGCCTCACTAAGTCTTCTCCTCCTCTTTTCCCCCGTGTTCTTCAGCTCCACTTCTCCCTCTCCCCCTTTTCTCTGATACAGAGAGTTTGATGTGTCCCCGTTGTGTGGAGGAGTTGTTCTGAGTGAGTTCTCTCTGGCAGACTCTGTAGTGTTTCTCCCTCTGGACAAGACACAGAAACCTGGCGCAAACCCTGCGGTCCAGCCTAAGAGCTCTAGTAAATCACCCAGCACGATGACACAGTTACGGGCGACTTCACTGAACCGCATAAATCAGATATGATGTGAAATTGAAATGAGAGTGGGAGGGAATGTTAGAAAACAAAATGGGAAAAGAGAAAAAGTTGTAGAAAGAGCAGATATGAAGTGTGTATAAAGTGTTAGCCACCTTTTAGCCATTTTTGTTCAATATATGAATACATGATAATGGAACTGTGAAAAAACATCATGGCATGAACTAAATGTCCTGAATAAATGATTAGATTTAATCAACAGCCACAAAGAAACAAAGGAAACAGAAGAAATGTCAAATGAATGAAGTGTATTTATGAAGGCAGTAATCAGGAAGTACTGAAACTGACACATCCTTTGTAAATAAAAACTTTAAGTTTATAGATATTGGCATATGCATACAGGATTAAAACTGGAACCAGGAAATGGACATAGTCCATAGAAAAGTGCGAAACCACATATAAATTGGTGGTG
>JAUCMX010000019.1:2376505-2474507 GCA_033459395.1 Hemibagrus guttatus
TTCCAGAGAGTGTTTACTTCGTTAGCTGCTTTGTTTGTAAATTAATTCAGAAGCTACACTGATGCTCTACCTGTAAGTTGCTCAAAAGCTCCTGGTTACTCAACTGAACATGACTACTGTATATAGTACACAATTATATTCATTCATTCATTGTCTACCACTTGTCTGATCTATTCTCGGGTCACGGGGAGCCTGTATCTTGTATCTCAGGTGTCATTGGGCATCAAGGCAGGATACACCCTGGACGGAGTGCCAACCCATCGCAGGGCACACATACACACACACTCTCTCACGCAATCACACACTATGGACAATTTTAGAGACGCCAATGCACGTCTACAATGCATGTCTTTGGACCGGGGGAGGAAACCGGAGTACCCAGAGGAAACCCCTGAGGCATGGGAAGAACATGCAAACTCCACACACATGGCAGAGGCAGGAATTGAACCCCCAATCCTAGAGGCAAACATGATAACCACCAAGCCACCGTGCCGCCCTACACAATTATATAGTTATATGATTTATAATCTCGCTCTCCAGTGTCCTTATGAGTCTGGTTCCTCACAAGGTTTCTTCCTCAAATCATCTCAGGGAGTTTTTCCTTTTTCTTTTCCTTCCTTTCACCTCTGACTTACTAATTAGGGACAAATTTAAATTAACGCTTGCAACTCTTAATTGTCAAATCAAAGCAAATTAAATTGAAGCAAATTTTGTTTTGTCTTGGGGAAGAAGAATCTATTGTGTTAGACAATCTGAAAAGTCTGTAGTCTTTAGGGGCAGAGTTAAATAAATAACTATTAAAGAGGAGAGAGAGAGAGAGAGAGAGAGAGAGAGAGAGAGAGAGAGAGAGAGAGAAGAGAGAGAGAGAGAGAGAGCGAGAGAGAGAGAGATGTATAATTTTTGAGACCATGTGTGGTGGGATTTCCCTCATCAAGTCCTGCTAATTTGATCTGGTGTGATTTCCACAAATGGAGAAAATCACTTGCCTCAATTGTTTTCTTCCTTTCTTTTTTTTTTCTTTCTTTTTAATTGATATTTAATGCTTATATTATGTGCTAAAGGTATGGTCTAATGACAACCCGACTCTTGCACCTTATCATTAATCATTATATCACATTTGTCTGTTTAGTGCCACTTTATAAGCAGTACATTTTGCAGAGTTTTGTGTAGAATCTCTTAATTTCTGACACGTGAAGACTCTGTAAATAGTAAAAACATTAAAGGTATTAAACTAATACCCCTAATAACCAAGAAACCAGAATATAAAAACAGAGCACTGAACAGAAACCAATAAAAATATAGCCATAATGTCCACACTCTCACAGTCTCAGTGTGTCCTAATCACTGATCCCACTTTCCCTTTGGCTTGAGTGTCCACTGTGAGGCATTTAGGAAAGAGAAAACTAGTCTTAGCTCAGTTTCTTCTCCTCTTTATCCAAACAGAAGGTTTTTGTTAAAGCGAGTCAGTTTCCAGTCATAAGTACAGTTTGCAGAAGAACAAATCGACTCTGAGTCTGAATATATACTGAAGTATTATACGGGGAATGTCAAAGTGGAGCTTGTTATGACAATTTAATGAATAAGCTGGAGCTCTGAAAGGAGGTGGTTTCTGGAGGAAAATGCCACAGCGGAGAGATGCTTCTGGGATTTCGAAGTGCATACATGAATGCTTAATATTGAAGCTTAGCAAGCAGACAGAACTCATCAGATGCGAATAAAATTATAAGCAAGCCTCATTCCAGTCCATTGTCTGTACCGCTTATCCGATCTATCATCAGGTCACAGAGAGACTGTGTCTATCTCAGGCATCAAGGCAGGATACACCCTGGATGGAGAGCCAACCCTTCACAGGGCACACACACAGGGAGAACATGCAAACTCCACACACAGTGAGCAGCAGCAAGACTCGAACCCAGGAAGCTGGAGGTGTGAGGCAAACATGCTAACCACTAAGCCACTGCACTGTGCCACCAGCACGCATCATAAAGTACAAAATAGAGATGTGTGAGCTAAAGACTTGATTAGAAAATGATTATTATTGATTATTATTTAAATTTTGATTTATAATTAGTAGGTTAAGAACTGGACAAAAAGATTTTGTGGTCAGATGTTACACTCAGTGGTCACAGCCTTGGTCCTAAGCTAATATTTTTTCATAGAATTGTTTAAAACATGCAGTATTCTTAAATATCACGGACAAATAAAGTAGACTACTTTTTAAAAAAAATTATTATTATTACGTAAATTCCCATAAGTAAAGAATAATGATGAGAATGTGCAATCTACAGAGCCACAGTAAGAGTAGACTGCTAGTTGTACTCACTGTCCACTTTTTTAGGAACACCTGGACATTCATGCAGTTATCTAATCAGCCACTCATGAGACAGAAGTACAGTGCCTATCATACAGATACAGATCAAGAGCTTTATTTAGTGTCCAAATCAATGATTAGAATGAAGAAGAAATCTGCTCTCTGTCTTTAATTGTGGTACGGTATGTTGTGATATAGTATGGTATGGTATGATGGTTACTTATGAGCTGGTGCAAGTTTTTCAGACACTGTTCATCTCCTGCTGGGATTTGATCATTCTCATTGACCTCTCTCATCAACAAGGTGTTTCCACACAAAGACCTGTCTCTGAATCAATGTGTTCTTCTCATCATTGTGTGTAAACTTTAAAGACTGTTGTGTGTGAAAATCCCAGCAGGAGATAAACAGGGACATTGATAGTTCAGAGGTTAACGTGTTGGACTACTGATTGAATGGTTGTGAGATCAAATCCCAGGTCCACCAAGCTGCCACTGCTGGGCTCTTGAACAAGACCCTTAACCTTCAGTTGTACAAATGAGATAAATGTAAGTTGCTCTGGATAAGGGTGTATGCCATAAAACACTCAAATCAGCCCATCCGACACCAATAACCATGCCTTGGTCACAGAGATCAGACTTCTTGTCTGATGTGAACATTAACTGAAGCTCTTTACTTGTATCTGCATGATTGGCCGATTAGATATTAATAAAGTGAGTGAGAGTGTATAATATTCCTATTGATAGAATTTTTCACAGATTTTCTCTCCTAGCATACAACACATTACCAATCCAGGTGTGTGAAGGTGTAACACACTCAGAGGAAAGTGCTATCTACCCCTTTCCATGTGCACAAGCCCACAGACGGCCACGATTGGCTAGAGTCTCTGTGAGATTGTCTAGAATGTCACTCCTTTCACTCAGCCAACTTTGCTGAATCCCGAGCCACATCATGGTGATTTCAACTCATGATCTGTGGACGATTGCTTTTTTTTTTTTCCCCAAGCGGGAGCTCAATGTACTGCATTTTAATTATAACCACAGCCCACGTACATTTGTCATAAACAATGCATTTACCATGTGCCCTCAAGCAAGCAAATTTCTTGCAAACCACTGATCTAATTAATCTAATATATGCAAAACATCCAGCCCCTGACCAACAGCATCAAGGCACAAGTTATTGTCTTGTTTCGGTATAAATGCATTGTTAAGGGTCTGAAGGGCTTCATGACCTGAAAAAGTCACCGTAACCTATTGCTATTTGGGTCTTTGAGTGTTTGAGGGGTTTGAGGGGTCTTTGAAGGGTTTCAGAGGTAGGTTGTTTGCTTGAGAGTTTTAAAGCTGTCCAAGTCTGTGTTTTGTCTGCACGACTGTCCAACTATGAACCAATCAAAAAACAATCATCGAAAGCAAAAACTCCTGCATAGGCAGACCATGAAGGACATGTCGCCTGTGTTTGCATAGCTGTTGAAGAAATTTGTGTTTGGTATCTAAGGCTCTGTCTCTAAGATGAATGACTTTCCCAGTGGGAATATGTGTTCAGCTGTGTAACGTTTCCATGTCTACTCCATTAACGTGTCTGTTCTTATTTGCAGGTACGGGAGTCTGCGGTAGGGATGAATACATAGGAATGCATGCAGAATTATTCAGATTGAACAGATAATGTATTCTAAATGGATACAAATAAAGATAGCAACAAGAGGAACAATATTAAAAAAAAAATAGTATTATTATGATTTAAAAATCTGAGAGTGGAGGTGTTGTTATAAGTTATGGCACTTATAATAAGGTTTAATATAAATAAACAAAATCTATCCACATGTGATTTTATCCCCATGCACATCTATAGTTACAGCCATAAATAAAGGAAGCACACACACAAAATTCGAGTTTAGGCCACACACACACACACACACACACACACACACACACCAATTTAAATAGGAGAGTTTTTTTTATGCTAAATGAATAATGTTCTAAAGTCCTGAATGCATTAAATCATTGAGCTAGTTATATATTGTACTAGCTGTCATATTGTAATTGACATTATTCTATTTTGAGTGGTATGTGGCACAAATAAACAACGTGAAGCAATTTTTAAAATACAGATTTTCCAACCATTTGAACTGAAACTCATGTCTGGGTTAAAGGGAAGCATTTGTTTTTTGTTTAAGGATGTTTCCAATGCTAAGGCTTAATAAACCCAGTGATAAGCAGAGCACAAAATAAACATTTGTGCAGCTGCAGAATTTAGATTTCCTATTAAAAAAACTGATTTGATCATATCATATAAAGCCTGTGTGTGCAGTAAGCACGTTTTTTAGTCTAATATTCAATAATAGTAGCTGTTTTTCCCCCCTATTTTATCCATTTGGATAGCCAGTCTTCCTCTTTCTTGTATCTTGTGCTATTATATTTATAAATAATATCATTCATAAGAATCAAACTCCATTCTTCATGTCTTTCATTGCTCCCTATGTACTGGTCAGGCGTGCTCTGAGACCTCATCTGTTTCCTGTTGCAGGGGGATGATGAAAATCCTGCCAAAAAGAATCTCTGCTTAAGTGCCTCTGAGAAGGCCACATTTTTTACCCTGAACTGCGAACACAGAGCATAAAAATGGCTGCTATTCAACAGTGATGAATGATGTTTTGAACTTGTTAATCTGCCTGTCAAATGAAGTCACTAACAAAAGCAAAGATTTATCATTACACTGCAGCTCGAATATTCCTACCTGAAGCAACCAGGCAGTAACAACTCTAGCAAACAATATACAGATTTCAAAGTTTTTAACTGGTAATAATGTTGTTTTGTCTCTGAAATAAACTAGAACAATGTGATAGGGATGCAAACAAAAATGAAAAAAAAAAAAAAAAAAAAAAAAAAAACAATATCCTGGTGCTGACGGGAAAGGGGCCATCCTTAAAAAACCCAAATACGGGAATTCAGAATAATTAACAAAAAAACCCCGTAATTTCAAGTCATGAGTTAAGAACTTTTATTGTACATTACACCACATCCACGGGCAGTGCACTAAAGTACCTACCATGTACTACAACGTAAAACTACAAAGTAAACTACACAGTACATTACACAATAAAAACTACACAAAAGAAACTACACAGTACACACAAAGTACACTACACAGTACACTACACACAGTAATATACAGTACACTACACAGTACACTACACACAGTACACACACAGTACACTACAAAGTAATATACAGTACACTTACACACTACACACAGTACACTACACAGTCCCTACACACGTACACTACAGAAGTACACTACACAGTACTACACATGTACACTATACAGTACACTACACACAGTACTACACACAGTACACTACACACAGTAATATACAGTACACTACACAGTACTACACACTGTACACTACAAAGTACACTACACAGTACACTACAAAAGTACACTACTCACACAATTACACAGTACACTACACAAGTACACTACAACAGTAAAGTACACAAGTACACTACACAGAGTAATATACAGTACACTACACAGTACTACACACTGTACACTACAAAGTACACTACTCACAGCAATATACAGTACACTATACAGTACACTACACTACACAGTACACTACAAAGAAACAGTACACAGTACACTACACAAGTAACTACACACAGTACACTACAAAGTACACTACACAGTACACTACAACAGTACACTCCCACACAGTACACTACACAGTACACTACAAAAGTACACTACAAAGTACACTACACAGTACACTACACAGTACACTACACAGTACACTACACACAGTACATATACAGTACACTACACAGTACTACACACTGTACACTACACACATCCCTACACACAGTCCCTACACAGTACACTACACAGTACACTACACACAGTACTACACACAGTACACACACGACACTAAATAAAAAAGTACACTACACAGTACACTACACACAGTAATATACAGTACACTACACCAGTACTACACACAGTACACTACACACAGAAGTATACAGTACACTACACAGTACTACACACAGTACACTACAAAGTACAGTACACAGTACACTACACAGTACACTACACACAGTAATATACAGTACACTACACAGTACACTACTCACAGCAATATACAGTACACTACACACAGTACACTACACAGTACACTACTCACAGCAATATACAGTACACTATACAGTACACTACACACAGCACTACACAGCATACTTGTGTGTGTGCGTGTGTGTGTGTGTGTGTGTGTGTGTGTGTGTGTGTGTGTGTGTGGAGTTTGCATGTTCTCCCTGAGCTTCAGGGGTTTCCTCCAGGCTCCCTGGTTTCCTTCTCCAGCATATTGGCATCACGACACTGTTCTTAGTGTGTGCTCGTGCTCTGTGATGGGTTGGTACATTCCTCCCTGAGTTCCCTGGATTCTGCCCTGACTTTTATGACCCTGTGTTGGATAAGCACTACAGAAATACATGGATATTCATATATAAATAAATAATTAATATTCTACTCAATTAAATTAAATTAAATTAAATTTATTTGTACAGTGTTCTTAACAATGGACATTGTCTCCATTGTCTCAAAACAGTTTTACAGAAGTATTATAACATTTAAAGTTAAGTTGCTATTTATCCCCAAAATTTATCCCTAATGAGAAGCCTGAGGTGACAATGGTGAGAAAAAACTCCCTGAGATGATATGAGGAAGAAACCTTGAGAGGAACCAGGCTCAGAAGGGAACCTCATCCTCATTTGGGTGACACTGGACAGTAAATAATGTAAATACTAATAATGTCCTATCTACAGCAGTTTACAGTCACAGAGAATCGTACTCTACACTATAGCCACTTCAGGCTTAAATACAAAGACAGAAATACAAATATATGTAGAGTACTAAAGAGATTACAATATAATGGGACCAGGGTTAGGATTAAGTTTAACAGCAGAGACTGTAATGGCTTTCTGGACTCAATAGAGGGCAGCAGAAGTTTACAATGAAGCCAGGACCTGTGCTTCAATGTTGAACAGTTTATTTAATTCCTACTCATGTGATGTAACCTAAAGCATTTTCATAATTTTTTTTGTTAAAGCCCTGCTGCAAAGCAAGCATGGTCCTGACCAGTTACAAACAGCTAAATCATTATCCTGGCAGGTGAAACAGGTGCATGTGCATGTCCAGCTGATAAGTGCTGGTCGATTAAAACAGTTTATGAATGATTTTGATGCAACATTGCAGAAAAGCTGATTAAACTGTATTTCAGGAAACTTGAATCATCTTCTTTGAATAAGAAGGAAAATAAAAAGAGGATATTTAGACCTAGTGTATCTTAAAAGTCAAGATTACAAACTTTGCCTTGACCTAATCAGCTTGACTCAAATAGAATGACCGCTGGTCAGACCAAGCTACATTTTTCAGCAGAGAAAGATTTTACTAAAAAAAAAATGGCAACAATATTGATAGACTAGAGAGTCGAGTTGAAGTGCAGGGAAATGCTGAACTGTGAGTAATAATGTGAGAGAGAAACAGATAGACAGAGCAATAGAGATGTTTGCAATTTAAAAAAAACAAAATGAAAATACGGCACGGTGGCTTAGTGGTTAGCACGTTTGCCTCACACCTCCAGGGTTGGGGGTTCGATTCCCACCTCTGCTGTGTGTGTGGAGCTTGCATGTTCTCCCCATGCCTTGGGGGTTTCCTCTGGGTACTCTGGTTTCCTCCCCCGGTCCAAAGACATGCATGGTAGGTTGATTGGCATATCTAAATTGTCCGGAGTGAATGAGTGTGTGTGTGCCCTGCAATGGGTTGGCACTCCATCCAGGGTGTATCCTGCCTTGATGCCCAATGATGCTTGAGATAGGCACAGGCTCTCCGTGACCCGAGTGTAGCTCGGATAAGCGGTAGACAGTGAATGAATGAAAATGAAAATACTCAAAACTCTCATTTAGATAATCTTTCAGACTCTTCAAATTGAGGACAGGTGCATCCTGTTTGTTTTGTTTGTCTAGTGATGTCTTTAGAACGTGACTGGATTATACCCAACACACATTTAACTGATTGGACATGATTTAAGGCACACACCTGTGTATATAAACAATTCACTTGCTCATGTCAAGGAACTCTGCATTGGACTTATGCATTCAAATAAATCTGGGCAAGAGTAAAAAAAAAAAAACATTTCTGAAGTTTTTCACTCATGGAGTCTCCTCTTTGAATCGTCCCTTGATCAGGTAGGTGATGAGAGATGAGAGAACCTGCTGGAAGACCACCATCTCAAAACCACTAAAGCAATCACGTCTTTGCAGTAGAGAGTAGAGATAAAAGGCTCCTGAATAAAAGGAACATGGCAGGCACTTAAAGGACATGAGGAAAAAGATTTCCAAAGATATCCTGAGGGATGAGTGCAGTGGTCAAATACAATGTGTAAAGTCCTCAGTAATTAAAAAAAAAAAAACAATAGGAATGAATAAAGTATTAAGAATAGGATAGGAATGAATAAAGAATAATAGAAAGGCTGAATAGAAGAGAAACAAACAAAAAAAAACCCCCACAACAATACAGAACTGCTGCTAAGGTCACACAAACATCAGCATGTCTTTCTGTTCATAAACACTCAACTTCTGCAGAAAATAATGGAGAGCATCTGCGATGTAGGAACTGCATTCAGTGTTGTAGATTTTTTAATCTTTCTGCTTTTGTAGTACTATAATAACAGAACTGAATACAAAAAAATACAGTCTTTTGGCTTTGCTATTATTCTGATGGTGCACAGGTTTATACAGTTCGGTGTCACAAGTTATATTTATTCTCCAATCAGTGGTTGTTTATCTATTGATCAAATAAGTCAGGAATCTACTGAAGAAAATAACCACAACAGAGACTACAATGTTGTCTTACTTGTGCTTTTTGAAATCATTTTCATGACGAGTAACCCTAGCTTGAACTTTCACCAAAATGTGCTTCTGCTGTCAGTCGAGACTCACACGCTTACACACATCTCTGTTTGAGATCCACTAGATCTCCATGAGATCAAATGTGGGACTGTCAAATCAGTTAGAAATCCAAATGAACGCAGTCTGTATGTATGCTATAAAAGCATGATTGTATAATTAATCTAAACGTCATTCTTTACTGCACAGATTTTTTGAATTCATTTTCAGTGAATCATTTAAAAGAGAAACAAATAGATTCGAAGGATTGCGATTGTCGAATTTCTCATTCATCTTCGCAGTAATCTTTATCGTGGTTTCATAGAAAGTCAACAGATTGGATGGTCTGAATGTTTCACTGGAACAAACAGCATTAGATTATGGTATAAATATATAATAAATATGGTAAACTAAGAGGAGGGAGGCATTGACAGCTAAGGGTCCTGATCATCCATTTCTCCTGCTTTTTTCTACTGAACATTACAGTAACATTAAGTTCAGTAGCATTAGATTTCTTAGTAACTCTGTGGAAGAACAGCAGAGAATGTTCCTTCAGTTCCCCTTAGGCGTGTGCGGTATAATTCCCGGGAACAGTACTAAAAGGATTATTAAAAAACGCAAACAGGTATGCACTCAAGCACAATCATCCGAGGACATAAACAGGAGATTGGGCTTTGTTATCACTTCTCTGAGATTAAAACCGATAATTATGTATAATTAAATCTTTAACAGTTACTTGGAATTGGATTCAGAGATTGAAAAGCCTTAGGGAACCAGTGAGTCCTTCTATTCATGAGAAAAAATCTCACTACACACACACACACACACACACATGACTGTTGCTCCGCTCCTTCAGGGCATGATGCATATCTATCAAACTCTCCTGACCTTGATCATGAAGAGAATCTCCTACTTCTCCTTTCATAAAAACCAAAGCAGTCCGAGAATAAACTCTGCTTGCATTTACTCCATTCCTTTCATTCATTCATATATTCATCCAGTAAGAAATAATAAAAAAAAGTATTTATTAAATCAGTGGAGACTAAATGGAACAGATGAAAATCGCAGGTTTAACATCAGCCAATCATGTGGCAGCAATTCAAAGCATCATATCAGGCATATTATACAGGTCAAGAACTTTTTTATTAATGTTGACATCAAACTACAGAATGAGGGAAAATTCTAATCTTAGTGACCTTGATTGTGGAAAGATGGCACCCCAAATTGCTTGGTATTTTCATGCACTACATAAAATGGTGTGAAAAACATCCAGTGAGCATCAGTTCTGCAGCCGGAACCGGCCTGTCGATGAAAGCGGGTCAGAGGAACATGGCCAGACAGGTTTTTTCAACTGTGGTGAGCAGAAAAACATCTCAGAATGAACATATCAAACGTTATAGCAGATGAACTAACACACACAGGCTCACCCAAACATGACAAATCACCTTCTCTCAGTATTTCTGTGACATGCAGATCATAACATGGAGTCAGCTGCATGACTCTATAGACCCAGCCTCACTTGTGAATAATGAAGGGAATTATTTCTTTTGCACACATAGGCCTCGCATTGTTTGAATGACAGCCTTTCTGAGGTTGTTTCTGACCACCTTTTATGGAATCAATTTACCCAATTTATCATGGCTACTTCCAAGAATGAAATAAAGCACAAAACTGCTTCCACGAACACAACAGTGAGTTCAGTATAAATCAATGGCCTCTGAAGTCCCCAGATCTGAACAGGCCTTCTTGGGGATGTTGTTGAATGGAAAAACAGAGCAAAGTGGCAGTTTTCGCCAGTATTATTATAGTGTTCCTTATAAAGTGTACATTTTTTTTTATTTATGTATTTGTTCATTCGTTCAATATCTATAGCACTGCACAGACATTGAGTCATCTTACCTTGATTTCCCAGAGATGTGCATTTCACAACAATGGCTGATTTAAGGTTAAGTATCAGAAGCTTAACCCTGAGCATTTGGCTTCCTCTGTCAGGCTTTCTTTCTTTATCGCTGCTCTAACCTTGTTATGGATTTAAATCCAAAATTAATGAAAAGATCATGTGCAAATAAACATTGTATGGCATCCCTTCTTTCAGCGATCATCTGATTATCTTAGCGAATAAAACGCTGATTATTTATAGTAATGAACATGTACAACAGATATGTGAGTAATCAGCAGAGCAGCAACAGAAAAATAATCAAATGTAAGTGTACTAGGAAGCTAATGCGGTATCCTTGACAGCAGCATTCAGTCAGTCAGCTATATATTTTTACCTTACCGGTGACACAAGCCGAGTGTCACACGCTAGCGCACACACACACACACTCGCCTGTTTGTCTGTAGGATTAAAAATGACAACAACTATAGCTTTAGTGAATTCGTACACGGAAAATCCTTCTGCTGTTGTTGTGACTGTTGTCATGAGCTGCAGCTCAAATCTAAAAATCTAAGACTTGATTTGGAAAATCCAGAAGACTGGTACAGAAAACAGTTTATATTAAATGAATACAAAAAGAGCAATGGTGTTGCTTTATTATAAAATCAAGCAACACCACTTGAAGAAGCAACCCCCAGTTTGGGAAACACTGGTCTACCTGATTGTATATGCATAAGACTGTGACATGATGTGTGTATGTTGGGGATCAGCGCACGGTTTAAGCATTTGTCTTGCCTTTGTTATCAAGTTTCAGATGATGCTCAGATAAGAATTGATAAGATACAGGAATTTTTTTAAACCAACTTCCTTTAATTAATTATTTCTATTTATTTTAAGACATGACTAGTCATCTTCTCTGCAGAAACTCCTTTCACAGCATCCACATCCTTTAATCTTAAAAAAATTATATATAATTGTATATGTATATGTAATACATTTTGTTCTGTCTGACATTCTGCATGTTTTTTTTATTTAACTCAAATGAACAAATCAGGGCCCTGGTTTCCTCCCCCGGTCCAAAGACATGCATTGTAGGTTGATTGGCATCTCTAAATTGTCCATAGTGTGTGATTGTGTGAGTGAATGAGAGTGTGTGTGTGTGTGTGTGTGTGTGTGCCCTGCGATTGGATGGCACTCCGTCCAGGGTGTATCCTGCCTTGATGCCCAGTGATGCCTGAGATAGGCACAGGCTCCCCGTGACCCAAGAATAGATCGGATAAGCGGTACACAATGAATGAATGAACAAATCAGGATTTTATTGTCTTCTAGTTTCAAAGGAGTGTGTGTGTGTGTGTGTGTGAGAGAGAGAGAGAGATCAGTAACTTAGAAAATGGCACATATTCACATGTACAATAAATGAAACTTCATCATTTGACATTATATATGAAAGAGTCAAACAGAACTGCATATAACACACAGTCTCTTTCTTACAGACTTTCGCAAGTTGTCTTTCTTCTCATTAGATGTGTTGAAGCAGAAGATTGATTCGTGATTTGTTTCGCTGACTTTACAAAGCACAGAAGTAGGGTGGGATGTTGGAGGAGGAGGAGAAACTATGCACCAGTGCCAATAGCAGACTGACGCATTCTAGCCATGAAGGTCAATCTTCCATCTAAACTTCAGACGTCCGTAGTGCTTTTAATTCATTCGAAAATAATTCGGAATAGAGTTAAACCAAACGAGCTAAAAACAAATATCTGACAGTTCAAGAAGGGGGTAACAAAATATTACAGGGATATAAGTGGTGTCACTTATGCATGATAACACCTAGATAAAATGGCTGAGGCCTCGCCAAAGGCATGTTACTCAATTGGTTAAAGGAAATTTGAAATATTCCTGTATTAAATGGTACTAAATATGCGCTAAAGCCACCTTTTGGGTAGCACTAAGAGGACAGACACACTCCTGTAAAATGAGGACTATGAATTCCACCATTTTGGGACATTTGGCACTGAGCAAATTTTGTCCTCAACAAAGATTAGCAGTAGTGCTTCAGTCATTCTCACACGTACTGCACGTACCTGACGTCCTTATCCAAGTGCTTAATAGTCTTAATCAAATGCATGTCTTCATCCTCACCTTCAAGAGAAGGACCCAGCAGTATCTTGAGTGATTCTCATTAACCAAACATCATCAGTACTACAATGACTGAAGTGTTCCCGGTCTGCAGTGGTCAGTATCTATCAAAAGTGTTCCAAGGAAGGAACAGTGGTGATCCGGCGACAGGGTCAAGGATGCATGTGGGGAGTGAAGGCTGGCCCGTGTGATCTGATCCAACAGACAAGCTACTGTTGCTCGAATTGCTGAAGAAGTTAATGCTGGTTTTAATAGAAAGGTGTCAGAATACACAGTGCATGATGGGTCAGGGCCGTTTTGGCAGCAAAAGGTGGACCAACACAATATTAGGCAGGTGGTCATAATGTTATGCCTGGTCTGTGTATATTACGCATTGGTTTCACATTTTCTTTAAATGCTTCACATTACTGTGATTTGATCAGTGAAAACTTGCTGAAAAAACCCTCTGAAATATGTCAATGTAATTACGCTGGACACGGGAAACAAATCTGTTTGCTTTCTAGTTTTATGCCATCATCTGAGTCACGCATTACATGTTTCATATTAAGAGTTTCTGCTTTAGTTCATCAGACTAGAGGACAAAATAGCAATAGAAAGCACATGAGTATAAAAAGTATAATCTACTGTGAAAATGGATATTGAGATAAATGATCGTGATGTGAAAACCTTCCCAAATATTTAACATTAAGTGGTTTGGGATCAAGTTTGACATATTTTGTATTTTATACTATTTCTGAAGTAATAAACCCTATACAGGGCGCGTTGAGGAGGATCGCCCTCGGCAGCCATTTTCAGGCTCTGGACTGACGACAAACATTTACACATCACTTGCGTATACGCTCTCGAACATCCCACTACAGTTATTATTGCTTTACTGTTATAATGCGCTCCACTCTTCTCCTCTGGGAAGGTTTTCCACTAGATGTTGGAGTGTGTCTGTGGGGATTAGTGAGCATTCAGCTACAAGAGCATTAGTGAGATCAGACACTGATGTTGTAAGAGTGAGGTCTGGGGTTCAGTCGGTGTTCCAGTTCATCCCAAAGGTGTTCAGTGGGGTTGAGTCAGAGTCAGGGCTCAGTGCAGGACACTCCAGTTCTTCCACTCCAACCTTAACACACCATGTCTTCATGGAGCTCTGTGCTTTGTGTACAGGGGCATCATCATGCTGGAGCAGGGTTTGAAGGGAAATTGTAACACTACAGCATACAAAGAGTTTCTGTACAAGAAAGTGTGCTTTAAACACTTTGGGGAAGAACCTCATACAGGTGTGATGGTCAGAGGTGCACATACTTTTGTTTATATAATGTACTTCAAAGTGAAAATTTTATTTCTCCCTTTTAGCTGAATAAATATATACAGCCTTTACAGCAGATGGATTTACCTATAAATACATCCAAATATAAAAATTATTTCCTCATAATTATTCATTCATTCATTCATTGTCTACCGCTTATCTGATCTATTCTCGGGTCACGGGGAGCCTGTGCCTATCTCAGGCGTCATTGGGCATCAAGGCAGGATACACCCTGGACGGAGTGCCATCCCATGGCAGGGTACACACACACTCTCATTCACTCACGCAATCACACACTACGGACAATTTAGAGATGCCAATCAACCTACAATGCATGTCTTTGGACCAAGGGAGGAAACCAGAGTACCCGGAGGAAACCCCCGAGGCACGGGGAGAACATGCAAACTCCACACACACGGCAGAGGCGGGAATCGAACCCCCAACCCTGGAGGTGTGAGGCAAACGTGCTAATCACCAAGCCACTGTGCCCCCCTTCCACATAATTAATTGTATCTTAAAAGGAATCCCTTCAGGAATGGCTGCAGTCTACATTTTCTGCTTTTAAGGCTTGATGTCCACTCATGTATACCGTCACCATCGCGCAGTAATGGGTGATTAACGATGGTTAATGACATCGCAATGGCTGATTTCTAACCATGCGTGTTTCATTTTAATCTAAAAAAAATATCTGAACTTCACAGAGTGTAAGGCATAAAGCATGCAGTCGACCAGTGAAGCAGCAGAAACCTTTCGGTCTGTCAGCTCATTTCACATATTTTTTTTTAATGAACTTGCACGTTGATGAAAGTCAAATTCATGAAATTTTGGTTTGAAGGATTTTTCTTCTTTTTTAATTAAATAAACAAATATCCAAATACCCAGAGCTCTCAGCCTCAATTCCCAAACGACATCCATTACCTTATTAATATTCCATCAGATTCCAATGTTACTTTAATTGTTTAACTAGTAGTGTGAGAATATGAGGTCAGAAATGAAGCACGAGAAAACAAACAGACAAATCAAGGTGCAAATCAGGAATTATATAATATTATACCACAAGTCTGATATTATCGTCCTTGGTTGAACCAAAGAGAGCATGAGCATGGACAGGAATGTTAATCTTTTCCCTATAGTCTTACTTTGCTGAGCTCAGGCCATTGCACACACAGTCATGTTCAGTCAGAGAGAAGCCTGTCATGCTACACATTTCTCTAGACCTTCTATTATTCTCTGTCTAGACTCTCCTCGCGAATACAAAATCGGAAAATGCTTTTTATTTATTTATTTATTTTCAAATGCCCTTCATACTTTCTAATTAGATAAATTGTGCGTTTCTACATGAGGGTCCGTAGCAGCCATTACGAGCAGGTTGAATTGAAACTCGTTCCAAGATCTTGATCAGTTTCTGAAACCGTTCCATTAGTGTTAATCTTTGGAAAGAAACAGAACTGCTCTCGGATTTTCAGCCTGAGAAAGCATCAAATACGGACATTAAGAAAACATAACGACCGACAGTTTATCAGTGAAACACTTAAGTGTGCAAGCTGCCGCTGTGGCATCTGCATTGCACTCAATGCTTACAGGATTTATTTGAAACTGTTTCTTCAACTGGTCTAAGACAGCCAAGCCACTGGGATCATAGCAGCTCAAAGAGGGAATGTTACACGATGAATGCAGGGAGAACGCTGGGTCAGTTCAGTGCTCCAGATACTATAAGCATCAGCATGAAGTATATATATCTCTACCTTTACTACATCTTTGACCTGTAAGCAGACTTCTATGGATAATTTGAACTGAGACGGTTCCCATTGTGTTATGGAGCAGCAGTATTTGAGTAAGAAAAAGACGAGACAATAACAGAGCTGCAGCCTTTAATCTCTGCTCCATAGAAGGATCATCATGAGCTGTACAACAGCTTTCAACTTTCATGGATGAAGCTCTTTCTGTTTGTCCCAGTCTGCTGCTGATAGACAGGAAGGACCTGATGTATCCATGGCCTGGTGATTATCATGCAGATTTAGATAGAGAGTAAAGCAGCAGCCCATTTTCTCTCAGAAATGTTTCAATTAGGGCTGAATGCCAGAAAATAATTTAATAATAACAACTGGACTGGACAATCGTATTAAATAAACCTGAATAGACTCGAAACCTTTACTTTTATCCTGCACTATCCAGATGCACTCAGCAGACACTGCGTGTGAAACATTAATTACCATTAATTACCCTTATTCCTGTAACACTCCATGATGCTGCGAATTCAAGGATGGGAAATGAACCCTACAGCAAAGTGAGTGGAAATAAAAAGCTACTCTGATTCTGTAAAATAAAAAGCCCATGATTTCTTAGTTAGTCAAGACAAACTTAAGCTTAAAGTCTTAACTGTCCAATAGGATAAGAGGTAAAAGCATTCTCTCATCGTTGGCTTCATTTTGTTAATTCACTGGAAAATTCTTGGTGAGAAATCAGATTCAGAGAAGGATTGAACATACACATATAATAATACACCAACGTATAAATGAAATCATCCTGTTCATACACACGTCTGAGCCGCGGAAACCAGTCTCCCAAAGTTCCCGAGAGCTAGATGCTGAGATCATTATAGTGATTCGGTTCTGTCCTTTCAAGAGTGAAGTTCTTCAATATGTTGATCTTTTACTGCTGCTTTTTTTTTTTGTAATGTTTGTCACTATGTATGTTGATGCTTTTTGTTCATAAAGTGCCTTCCATATGCAGGTGACTGACCTAGGGTCAGTTTTGATGAAGAACCACACACCCACCCACACCATCAAACCCCCACAAATCCCACCCCCACCCCCTGCAAAAAAAAAACAAAAAACAAAAAACCCACACAGTTCACCCCCAGAGTGCAGTGATGACGTAGAGAAGGGGATTCTGGGAAATGTAGTATTGGCAAAAATGAGGTCAGGGTGCAATTGGCACAGCTTTCAGAAATTGCTCCTGTGTATGTGTGTATGTGTGTGTGTGTGTGTGTGTGTGTGTGTGTGTGTGTGTGTGTGTGTGTGTGTGCGTGCATGTGTGCATGTGTGCATGTGTGTGTGTGAGACTGGGCTGTGGACTGAATAGTATTAATAATTGAACTACATCTCTTCCGTTTGTTTTGTCCCCTACTTTCCGTTTTCCTTTGCTCTTTTTTTTTTTTTTTTGCTGTGTTCATCCTCCCATCTGGTCACTCTCTGGACTGATAAAAAAGGATGTATCCTGACTCAGAGTTCTTAGAGATGTCAGAAGTCAGACCGTAGAACTCCTCTATTGCCTGTGCATCAATTTTCTGTGTGGGAGGAAGGAAGAAAGAGTCAGATGACAATAACAAACATTTATTCAGCAAACCACTTCTGAATGTGTTCAACAAGATCATAGACACACCTCCACGATGTCATCGTCAAACAGCAGCCAGAAGCCGTGACTCTTCACTATCGTGATGTAGTGTCCTCTATTTGGCCCACTGTCACAAGACAACAGACAACAAGGTGAAGTGTGTGCGTGTGTGTGTGTGTGTGTGTTGTGTGGTGTGTGTATGCTAAACAGTGTAAGTATGGTCAGTGTATCTATCAGCCTTTCTACACCAACAGTGAGAGGTCATGTGTCGTGTGTAAGAAATAACACACTGTGTGATTAGATGTAAAGAACACACACTGGGGTAGTGTGATGCAGAGTGTGGCGAATCGTACCTGAGCAGAATGTATTATTTCATGAACATATCTGTCTGTCTGTCTGTCTGTCTGTCCATCCATCCCACACTCCCTTTCGCTCTCCCCCTTTCTCCACCATATCTCTCATCCTCCCCTCCTCACCCGGTCTCTTTTCTTTTCTTCTGCCACATCTCTTTCTCTCCATTTCACCTCCCTCTCCTCCACTCTCTCCATTTCACCTCCCTCTCCTCCACTCTCTCTTTATTTCAACTCCTTCTCCCTCTCCATTTCATCTCCTTCTCCTCCTCTCTCCCCATTTCACCTCCCACTCCTCCTCTCTCTCTTTATTTCATCTCCTCTCCTCCTCTCTCCCATTTTACCTCCCACTCCTCCTCTCTCTCTTTATTTCATCCCTTTCTGCTCCACTCTCTCCATTTCACCTCCGTCTCCTCCTCTCTCCATTTCACCTCCCTCTCCTCCACTCTCTCCATTTCACCTCCCTCTCCCTCTCTCCCCCTCTCTCCATTTCACCTCCGTCTCCTCCTTTGTCTATTTCACCTCCCTCGCCTCTCTCCCTCCATTTCACCTCCCTCTCCTCTCTCTCTCCATTTCACCTCCCTCTCCTCCACTCTCTCCCTTCACCTCCCTCTCCCCCACCTCTCCATTCACCTCCCTCTCCCCCACTCTCTCCATTTCACCTCCCTCTCCCCCACCTCTCCATTTCACCTCCCTCTCCTCCACTCTCTCCATTTCACCTCCCTCTCCTCCACTCTCTCCATTTCACCTCCCTCTCCTCCTCTCCCACTCTCTCCATTTCACCTCCTCTCCTCCTCCCCACCCTCTCCATTTCAACCCCTCTCCTCCTCTCCCACCCTCTCCATTTCACCTCCCTCTCCTCCTCTCTCCATTTCACCTCCCTCTCCTCCACTCTCTCTTTATTTCATCTCCTTCGCCCTCTCCATTTCATCCCCTTCTCCTCCTCTCCCACACTCTCCATTTCACCTACCTCTCCTCCACTCTCTCCATTCACCTCCCTCTCCTCCTCTCTCCATTTCACCTCCCTCTCCTCCACTCTCCATTTCACCTCCCTCTCCTCCACTCTCTCTTTATTTCATCTCCTTCTCCCTCTCCATTTCATCCCCTCTTCCCCTCTCCCACTCTCTCCATTTCACCTCCGTCTCCTCCTCACTCTATTTCGCCTCCCTCTCCCCCTCTCTCTCTCCATTTCACCTCCCTCTCCTCCTCTCCCACTCTCTCCATTTCACCTCCCTTTCCTCCACTCTCTCCATTTCACCTCCCTCTCCCCCTCTCCATTTCACCTCCCTTTCCTCCACTCTCCCCATTTCACCTCCCTCTCCATTTCACCTCCTTCTCCTCCTCTCTCTCCATTTCACCTCCCTCTCCCTCTTTATTTCATCTCCTTCTCCCTCTCCATTTCATCTCCTTCTCCTACCCTCTCTCCATTTCACCTCTCTGTCCTCCTCTCTCTCTTTATTTCAACTACCTCTCCATTTCACCTCCCTGTCCTCCTCTCTCTCTTTATTTCAACTACCTCTCCATTTCATCTCCTTCTCTCTCTCCATTTCAACTCCCTCTCCTCCAGTCTCTCCATTTCACCTCCCTCTCCTCCTCTCTCTCTTTATTTCAACTACCTCTCCATTTCACCTCCCTCTCCTCCTCTCTCTCTTTATTTCAACTACCTCTCCATTTCAGCTCCCTCTCCTCCTCTCTCTTTCTCTCTCTCTCCCATCGATGCAAAGCTGCAAAGCACTGTGACTCTTACAAAGTGCTGACACTTCAAATAATTAAAATAAAAAAAAAAAACATCAAAAACAGCATCACTTTTTTAATCTTTGTAATATTAGTCTCAGATTATATGGAGTGTCTCCACCCTGCAAGTCCCTGCGTATGAGCTGTTACTATAGAAACAATACCATATTGGAATGAGGGCGTTCATTTAAACCTGTTGTCAGTCAGTTTCCTGTCTGCCAGTAATAAACATATCCTTTTGTGTATCTTTGTTAATTAAAGATAACCCACACCTTCTGACCAATCGCATTTGAGAATTCAGCCTCACTGTGGTATCATTTTCGTGTCATCAGATACACAGTGTGCATGCTGCAACCTTACGAAGGTCACCAACAACATAATAACACATTCAGGCGTTAAGAGTTTGTGTAGCCATTGTGTGTTATAGCACTCTCGTACCTGCCACAGTGCACCACCACGGCCACGAGGTCATACATGCGGTCGAGGTTGACGGCGTCGGCGGACGTGTTGAAGAGGCGCAGCTCAAGAGGAAAGACCACGCGGTAGCTCAGCTTCGTGTAGCGCTGCAACTGCTCCATGTATTTAAAGCGTTTCAGGTGCAGGGCCAAGATCATGGGCAGCTTCTTCACTCGCATGCTGGAGACGAGACACAACACACACACACACACACACACTTATAATAAAAATATTTCATGATACCCCATTTTCTTTCAGTTTCCTTGCTGATTATTCCTACACAAAAGCCATCTTGAAGGGAAAAAAACACTATCCCACAATCCTCTGCTTCTTTACTTTATCTCTAAAGACACACCATGACTCTTGCACCATGAGATCACTTATACATGCGAATGAAATCAAACACAGGTTGATGATAAACCCACTGACTGACCGTTTCTGGGCCTCTTGTTTGCTGCAGCAGGTTTCACAGTAGTATTTATACTCACTGCACAGCGTCTCCGTGTTACTGAAGTCCCTGTACACACACAGATGTGACAAATAAGGAGCACTCCTGCACAGAAATATCTCCTCATCGAGAGCTCAGAGAGACAGTGTAGATCTTGGGTAGGTTTGTGTGTTCCTGGCTGACGTAAATACCTGAGACAGTGTGTTATTGAGGTGTTTTGCTCGACATCCACAGACAAATCCAGGAAGTCCTCGTCTTTACTGCTTACCTGTAATTGAAAAAACACAGATCATTCTGGTGAGTGTGAGTGGAAAGTGGAAATGAAGCTCCACTATGAAACTAAGTGGAGTTAAAACATGTTGTTTTGCTGCTATATCTCCTGAAGTGTTCCAGTGAAATTTAGCTGCTTTGCTAATTTCCTGTTATAGCTACGGTTTCTCTGATCTGACTGACGGAAAGCTCCAGACTCTGCATCTGAACGTAATAAACTTAATGAGATCCGGCATCGATGACTTTTCGGTGTTCAAGTTACTTTAAATCTGTGATGTTCCACCTGTAGAAAATGAACAGAACAGACAGATGAGCAAAATAAAACTTTTCTTTCTATCGCTCTCTCACATCTCTTTCTTTGAAAAAGCTGATATTTTGGAGCTTGGAGTCTAATTTTGAAAAGACCTGGCAAGCCGGGTTATAATTCTGACCTCAGCATTGCACTCCAAGCGATATAAAAACCAGTAGAAATGCACTTATTGTATTGCTTAAGTTGGAATAAATTTAATTATTTCATTTTGTATTTGTTTAATTATTTTTATTTATTCATTCATTTATTTATTTATTATTTTATAATAATTAAAATATATTTTATTTATTGATTTTTTACTTAATTTTGTCCCATAGTGTCAGTGAATCTGTGCAGTTTTAAAAGAAGCTCAGGTTTTGTTGTTCAAGTCACCTATGGCCTGTTCTAAACGTTATCTTTAAGCTTAGAACCTGATTAAAATGTGTAATTTTATAAAAAAGTATCCTGGCAAAACATCTAGCACAGCAATCTTTTTCTCTGAGGCCTCTGATCTACAGCATCCCCAAAAAACAAACCATACTTTCTGCTTATTTTACTCAAAAACCAGTGATTGTATAGACACACGATTGTATATATATATTCCTTTATGTAATATGAACAAGTTAAAGTAAAAAGAAAATAATTAAAAAAAAATCAAGAAATTCAAGAGTCTCAATCTCTGATGAATTTTTTCTCAAATTTCTCAAATTCTCTTATTTGAGTCCCAGCTCTCTGATGCCAAAAATTACCACATGCAGTCGAGAAGTTCTCACCGTCTCGCAGTTGAGGCAGCGCGTCTCGTTGGTCAGCGTTCCCTGGAAGATGTCGTGCACCCAGGTGGACTCGGTCTTGTTTTCCGTCTCCGTTTCGGCAGTGACGGTGCTCCCGTTGTTCTTCAGACGTCCATTTTGTTTCTCCTGCTTCTTCTCCTCCTGCAGGATGTCTCCCACTGTGTTCAGCAGGTAGTTGAGGAACTCGTGAGCGTCCTGCTGCATGTAGTTATCAAAAAGGTCTGTAGGTGGAGACAGAGCAGTGCAGACACACACACACACACACACACACACACACACACACACACACACTCTTTAATGACTTATCTACACAGCATACGTTTTTCTATTAGGTGTATGTAATGTTCATGCTCTTGTCCAGAGTGTACATACAGTGTGTGTGTATGCATGTGTGTGTGTGTGTATGTGTATGTGTGTATATGTGCGTGTGTGTATGCGTGTGTGTATGTGTGTGCATGTGTGTATGTGTATGCATGTGTGTGTGTGTTTTATGTGTATGTGTGTGTATGTGCATGTGTGTATGCGTTTGTGTATGTGTGTGCATGTGTATGTGCATGTGTATGTATGTGTGTGTATGTATATCTGTGTGTATGTATCCGTGTGTATGTGTATGCGTGTGTGTATGTATAGTCAGCTGACTGATTCTTCTCTGACAGAGGCCAGAATTATTCAATTATTGAGAGAGAGGCAAAGAAGGAGCAGAACAAGTATCTTTTCATACCCCTTTCACACACACACACACCCCACGCACGCACGCACGCACGCACGCACGCACACACAAACCACCTGTTCCACATTCCAGAGATACACCATATTACACAAAGGCTTACTGTTCGGACGTAAAGGTCAGGTGCAAATTCATTACAGGGCATCTACACTACAGATGCACTGTTCTCTCATCGTTACACGTCACGTTTCTGCACAAAACAATGCGTTTTCAATACCTCAGTATAATATCTGGCCAAAAGCAGCAGTTCTCTCGTGCGAGGATCTGGGCTTGTACCAGCACCATGGATGTTGGAGTCTAGAGTGTTAACCTGTGATTACGCTGCGCTGTGTGGAATTGAATCATGTAGCAATAAGGAAATTACAGCCTTGGCTTGGATGTGCACATCTGTCTGCTAGAGCTGGCCCTGGTTTAATTGCAACTTACTAAACCCTACTATTAGCTCCTAACCAGCACTCTCCATGGAAAGTGTTTTCAGTTGTCCGTCTCGCTGAATGTTTCGACCCACACCAACTCCACGCATCTCATTTCAGTCCTGCTGCATCTGTGTACACTCAGTCCACGCTCTTCCAATTTTTATTTATAATGAAACGTGGACAACACAAATACTGCGAGGAAGCAGAATAAACACCCTAGCAGTTTATTCACTGTCCTGCCGTCTCAGGGATTTGAGTCGGCTGTGCTGTAATTACAGCAGGTCAAACTCTGAGCCCATGTTCTGCTGATGCACAGGCTCTCTTTCTTTATAAAAGACATTCTCCGAAAAATAGCAAATTGAGTTACATCATGTCTGTTGGAGTTACACATAGGGACAAAATCCTAAATAAATAAATGTAAATAAATAATAAAAAGTCTACACACCCCTCTTAACATGGCTGTAAAAATAATAAATTGAGGTAAATCATGTCATCTTTTTTCACTTTTAATGTCATACAGCAACCAACAAAATCCAAGTGGAAAACAAATAGAAATCTTTCAGGTGGAACAGAAATAGAAAAAAAAGAAAAAAAACTTATAATAACTGGTTGTATAAATATGCACAAGTCTTAATTAATATTTTCTTAAAGCAGATTTTGCGTTTGTGCATTTTTTTGGGTAAAGATTCGACAAACTCAGCACTTCTTTTGTGCTAGTTTTTTGTTTTGTTATCCCTCCATCACTCCCCAGGGTTCTGATAGGATTTAGATCTGGACTCGGGACGTTCCTGATCTTCTGCTTCTGAAGCTGTTCCTTTGGGTTTGTGCTTTGGGTCGTTATCGTGCTTATCTTCATCTGCCTAATAGGCGACTGTAGGTTTTGTGCCAAAAATTCTGTGTACAGTCACGTGACCTTTCATATTATAAAGGGTGTGTATTGAGATTTGAAGACTGTATGAATATTGTTGTTCACTCAAATGTGAACCGTTTTAAACAGTACTTTCCATACATCGTCATTTGAGGTAATACGAGTGTGCTCAGATTTCAGCCTCAAATTATTCTAGCATAAATTTCAGTCTGTGTGACAGACACGTCTGCTTCCTCACCATTCTCTTTTCTCAGGCGAGAGATGAACTTCTTAGGAGGGATGACCCCAACCTTCTTCTTCTGGGTGGCGATGCTGTGGAAGAGGTCAGCCAGGCAGGTCAGCAGGTTCTCCTTCTTCTTCTGTTGCGCCTTGTAGGCCAACACGCTCTCCCTGAAAGGCCTGCAGAAATACAGCGCCTGCAGCACAGAGTTACAGTAGCATGTGTTCCCAAACTGCAAGAGAGAGAGAGAGAGAGAGAGAGAGAGAGAGAGAGAGAGAGAGAGAGAGAGAGATGACAATGAGAGAGTGTGAATGATATGGGTGAGAGAGAGACAGAGGGAGAGATATGGGTGAGAGAGAGAGAGAGAGAGAGAGAGAGAGGAGAGAGAGAGAGAGAGAGAGAGAGAGAGATGACAATGAGAGAGTGTGAATGATACGGGTGAGAGAGAGACAGAGGGAGAGATATGGGTGAGAGAGAGAGAGAGAGGGACAGACAGACAGAGAGAAAGAGAGACAGATGGGTAAGAGAGAGAGAGAGAGAGAGATAGACAGAGAGAAAGAGAGACAGATGGGTAAGAGAGAGAGAGAGAGAGAGACAGACAGACAGAGATAGACAGAGAGAAAGAGAGAGAGAGAGAGAGAGAATGATACGGGTGAGAGAGAGGCAGAGGGAGAGATATGGGTGAGAGAGAGAGAGAGAGAGACAGATGGGTGAGAAAGAGAGAGAGAGAGAGAGAGAGAGAGAGATGAGAATGAGAGAGTGTGAATGGTACGGGTGAGAGAGAGAAGAGGAGAGAGAGAGAGAGAGAGAGAGAGAGAGAGAGAGACAGACAGACAGACAGACAGACAGAGATAGACAGAGAGAAAGAGAGACAGATGGGTGAGAGAGAGAGAGAGAGAGAGAGAGAGAGAGAGAGAGAGAGAGAGAGACAGACAGACAGACAGAGAGAAAGAGAGACAGATGGGTGAGAGAGAGAGAGAGAGAGAGAGGGAGAATGATACGGGTGAGAGAGAGACAGAGGGAGAGATATGGGTGAGAGAGAGACAGACAGACAGAGAGAAAGAGAGACAGATGGGTAAGAGAGAGAGAGAGAGACACATAGATGGGTAAGAGAAAGAGAGACATGAGAATGAGAGAGTGTGAATGATATGGGTGAGAGAGAGACAGAGGGAGAGATATGGATGAGAGAGAGAGACAGAGAGAAAGAGAGACAGATGGGTGAGAGAGAGAGAGAGAGAGAGAGACAGACAGACAGAGAGAGAGACAGACAGACAGAGAGATAAACAGAAAGAAAAAGAGAAAGAGAAACATAGATGGGTAAGAGAGAGAGAGAGAGAAAGAGAGACATAGACGGGTAAGAGAGAGAGAGAGAGAGAGAGACATAGATGGGTAAGAGAGAGAGAGAGAGATGGGTAAGAGAGAGAGAGTGAGAGAGAGACATAGATGGGTAAGAGAGAGAGAGAGAGAGAGACATAGATGGGTAAGAGAAACAACTGAATCTGTGATGCGGTCAGATCTGAGTGAACAAGCAGGCAGGGAAAGAGCTGAACATGATCTTGTGTTTGGAGCCGTGAGGTTAAACCGGTGCATTCTGCGTTAAGAGACGAACTTGGATCAAATCCACATCATCAGTAATAATTAAATGAGACAAGACTTTCCATGGCAGAAGAAATCACGAGCTGCCCTCATTATAAACAATGCAATAACAGCAGGCTACGGTGGCCTGGGGTCAGAGAGCTGGTGATTTTCTACAGAGTGTTATTGCTCTCTCATAAACACATGTGCAACAACACAAGCGGCAAAAAACAGTACTAAGATTTCTGAACATTTCAGAATTCATTCTGAATATACAATTGTGTTCTTTGTGTTCAACACAAAACCAAACAATTTCTTTCTCGAATACAGGAAGTGAACCAAACCTGCCTGTTTTTGGATAGTGAATGCCTTTGAATCATACACTCCAGTCATGATTTGATTCAGTTTATGATTTTAGCTTTATTTCAACCTGTTTCTGAACAAAATTTTACTGAAGTAAAATAATGACTGAAAAGGACAGCTTTTTACTTCTGCACAAGAAACAATGCAAAACGTAATGTGCATTTTTGTCTGTATAAAACTGACTAAATACACAATTGCCATAAACATTCATTCATTCATTCATTCATTGTCTACCGCTTCTCCGATCTATTCTCGGGTCACGGGGAGCCTGTGCCTATCTCAGGCGTCATTGGGCATCAAGGCAGGATACACCCTGGACGGAGTGCCAACCCATCACAGGGCACACACACACACACACACACTCTCATACTATGGACAATTTAGAGATGCCAATCAACCTACGATGCATGTCTCTGGACCAGGGGAGGAAACCCCTGAGGCACGGGGAGAACATGCAAACTCCACACACACCTCGCCGTAAACACAGGATTAATATTCTAAACTAAATGTACTACAGGTTCGGCATGTCTTAAAAATAAAGAAATGTATTACAAATGACCCCAAAATGATTTGAATAAAGTATATTAATGTAGTTGAAATATAATGAGCTCTATAGCAGAAATAGAGCTCCAAAGTTGGTTAAAATGGCTGATTTCCGCAGCCTTCTGTGTTTTCCGAGTTACTGCAGAGCTTTATTTAATTGTTTGGGTGTGATTGTGTAACATATAATGCATGCTAGTATCTGGAGCTATCTTTGTACACTAAGTCAGTGTTTTTCAACCTTTTTTGAGCCACGGCACATTTTTTACATTATAAACATCCCACGGCACACCACCAACCAAAAACTTTACAAAATGGCACATTGTAGTCCAACACAGTATATATAATGACAATTTAATCTCTCAATTTGTTTACACTCACTCAATGTGAAACCTGGGCCAAGCTGATATCCTGGCAGGAATTGAAGAAAGGCACACACGAAGCTCTTTCTCAACAGCTCTCAATCTCTCTGTTTTTAGCTTTTATAGCAGTCATGCTTGAAAAGCTCAGCTCACATAGATATGTTGTGGAAAATGGGAGCAGGATCGAAATTGCTCGGTTTGCCAGGATGGGGAACTCCTTGGCAGCAGTCAACCAAAAACTGTCCAAAAGGTAGATCAGCAAAGCTTAGCTTCAAACCACGGTCTTCTCTCAGTTCAGTTAGTTCCTCATGTCCTTTCCAAAAACTGCTGCTGAGCTATATGGGTCCCTAACCCAGTCAAGGCAATCAGTGGAGGTTGAAGGGAAATAAAATGACAACTTCTCCTCAAATTTTTACCTGTTATCTCACACAGTGCAACAGTGGTAACATCTTGCCAATTCTGGGTGAGTGGAAACAGGTCAAGGTTGGCACGTTCCAGATGTTGTTGCCAGAGGAACACTTTTGAACGTAATCCATTTATTTTATCTGTACCTGTGAGCAGATTTTCATTTCGGTCTTGCATTCGTGTGTTTAGTTCATTCAGATGCTGAAATATAATCGGACATGTATGCCAGCCTTGCACACCACTCATCACTTGCATGCAGCTTTGCATCATCGCACCGCTCATTAGCCAAAAACACTTTTAGTTCCTCCCGCAGTTCATACACACGGGCCAGCACTTTGCCGCGCGACAACCATCGGACCTCTGTATGGAGCAATAATGCTTTATGCTCCGCGCCCATTTCTTCACACAAAGGTGCAAATATGCGATTTTTTACAGGTCTTGTCTTGACAAAGTTTACCATACGCACAACACCTTCCAACACATGAGCCAATAAACATAAACAGTGCGTAAAAATAACACGCGGGTTTCTCACTTTCACTCTGTTGACGAAGCCTTTGGTGCGTCCGACCATTGCTGCTGCTCCATCAGTGCAGACGCCCGTGCAGTTTTCCCACAGAAGTCCTCCTTGTTCAAAATATTCTGACGTGACCCGAAAAATGTCCTCTCCTGTTGTTTTTTCTGGCAATTCCTTGCAAAATAGGAAGTTTTCTCTTATGGCGTCTCCATCCACAAAACGCAGATTGGCCAAGAGTTGAGAATGCCCACTAATATCCGTAGACTCATCAAGTTGCAATGCAAATTTCCCACTGATGCATATCTTTTCCAAAACACCACTTTGGATGTCTGCAGACATGTCATCAACGCGTCTGGCGATTGCGTTATCTGAGAGAGGCACTTTAGCTATTTCTTTAACTGCATCAGGGCCGAGCATCTCGTTGACAATGGCTTTGCTGGCAGGTAGTATTAATGACTCTGCCACATTGTGTGGCTTTTTTGATTTGGCTACGAGTTCAGCTAATAGGTAGCTAGCTTTGAGAGCTCTCTCATTCACTTTTGTGGGTTTTTTCATTAAAGTTGCCTGTTTCTTAGTGTGTTCATGCAAACGTACAAAATAACCTGCGTTCTTGTTTTGAAGTGAAGGGTGTTTCATTTGGAGCTTTAAGCTTGCTGGGGACCATGGCACTGTTGGATAACTTTTCCCCACACACCAAGCATAACGGAGTCGGTGCAGTCAAATCCCCAGTAAAAGAAAATCCATACGAAAGATCTTTCATCGTATTGCCTCGAGCTCACCGTTTTTGCTTTCTTTTGGCCACCACTCATGCCTGGGCCTTCATCTGGGTCAGAATTTTGTCCAATCGGTTTAGAGTTTGCACTTTTTCTTTTGAAATATTTATCCATTGCTGTCACCGCTACCTGTTGCGCGCATAATTAATTCTATTGTCATGGATTAACATGGTCATCATTGCGCTACCTTCTGACGTGGAGGAGCATGACCATTACTCTGCCAGTCACTACATCGCAGGCACTTTAGACTTTTTTTGGACCAATTAAGTCTAATTGGATAATTTTTCACGGCACACCTGATGAAAATCGCTGCTCTATGTGTTGTGCAGCTGCATTATGTGCATCATTAATACGTTGCAGATTTTCATACATTTCTGTGTTACACATTTTTGCACTGTGATGCAATGTGTCTCAATGCATCATTACACCTCTAATTATTATATCATTTTTTAGCAATATATTGAGTATATATATTGCTAAAAAATTATATTATCATTATACTTCTGACCGATGAATAAAGCTTTTACTCGTGCATTTTCAGTATTACACACCCCTCGGTCAATGATGCTTTTAGCTTATTGCTTCGTTTATTATGTGCAGTGACGAAACAAAGCAGCACACGAATAAAAGGGATCCACTTCCCTACGATTTGGACACGGCAGCTGGGTTTATAGATGTGAAAGTGCCCTAAAGTTCTTGTGTGGAAAATCAAAATGAAACCATTAACAAGCCTTTTGCTCTCCCACTCCTGACCCCACAACAGTTTAGTCTAGGTAGTTTTTTTTTTAAATAGAAAACAGGGATAAAGAGTTGCTCTACTTCATCTGGGGCATCGCTAATGCTGCATTCAACTAAAACCCAGACCTGGAAAATACTTCAGAATTCCTTCTCGGAAATATTAGGGAATGTCTGCTCAACCCCGAGCTGCTCACAGCATCAACAGCAAAAAAAGCAGCACTGGTGACACAGTAGTATTATTAAATGAGTTAAACTGTATAGACTTTTAAAGTATTTGCTTTGGTTTTGTCCCTTTTTAAAAGTGTAGAACACTGACAACTAGCCATTTGATCACAGCTAGCGATAGAAGGACAAGGAAGCAGCCATGTTTTTTCCACCCTCATTTTGTATCCAGACAGCACAGAAGTTAATATGACAGAATTCCGACCTCCGACTTTCAACTTCCGAGTTAAATCAAACCCAGCATAAATCCAGAGCTGAACAGAATCAGGAATAACACACAAATGAACCTGTTTAGGGATGTAAGCAATTCAAGGCTCATATCTGAAACCCTGGTGAACAGTTTGAGGAACCTGTGTTTGAATACGCAAAATCACTATTTGGTTATTCATTACACTTCATGAAGCCAGCGACAAACAGAGAAAACAGGAAGTCATGGCATATTTTGATGCAGGGAGCTTGATGATATAGATTTGCAATAATTTAATACTGATTTAAAGTAATGACTAGAATCAATATAAAGCAACCTCAGGTTTGTAGATGAAGCTCATTTTACACCAGCTACTGCTCTCTCATGGAGCACTGGTTTCACTGGTAAATACAATCTGGAAATATCTGTACTTCCTAGGGGTGTGTGGTGATACAGATGATACGTAGGACAGAAGGATTGAAAAAATGTACACCGATAGATTTTCTCTTGTATCGCTTACTTGATAAAGCCACCGTCTCTGCGGTTTGATTTAATCACTAAGGCAGAAGCTCACAGCTACAAGTGATGTGCTGTAACAAAAACAATAACCAGACTGGAGAAGTGCGACAGAGTGAATCTCCACACAAAACAGGCATCAGCACAAACCAAAGATGAGAAACCCGAAAAAGGGAGGAATTTCTGTTCAATGTCACGTTCGTATAAAAGGAAAAAAGTGCCTTTTACTGATGTGTTTAGTTCACAGAATTATTAAAAAAAAGCAGTCATGACTGACTATCTTTCATCTGAATGAAGATTAGTCTTGATATATACTCTAATTCCTTGTTCAAGAAAAACAACGTGAAAGATTGTGCACATTTCACCCGACACTGATGATCAGATTATTACAAACACTAATAATTTGTGTGTTAGAAGTAGGAAAAATGGGCAAGCGTAAGGATTTGAGCGAGTGTGACAAGGGCCAGATTGTGATGGTTAGACCACTTGCTCAGAGTATCTCCAAAACTGCAGCTCTTGTGGGGTGTTCCCGGTTTGCAGTGGTCAGTATCTATCAAAAGTCTCCTTTAGGTCTTGTAAGTCCTTTAAGTCCCATGGAGGCCTCACCTCACAACTTATAGGACTTAAAGGATCTGCTGCTAACATCTTGGTGCCAGATACCACAGCACACCTTCAGGGATCTAGTGGAGTTCATGCCTCGACGGGTCAGGGCTGTTTTGGCAGCAAAAGGAGGACCAACATAATACTAGGTAGGTGGTCATAATGTTATGTCTGATCGGTGTAGGTAGCAAACCTCTGTGGAATAGGTCACTTTAACACAAAAAAAAGTAAACAAGGAAATCAGATTTACAGTGTTCGGTTATTTTTTCTAACCTGTTATGTTTCATGTTGCATTCGACTGGACGTCAGGACTCATACTTCCTAACTTTTCTATTAGGAATATTTCGTCATATTCAGAGCGTGACGTCAAATCAACATGGCCGCTCAGAGCATCAGCTATAAACAAAGCAGCACTTCTTACCTGTATATACAAGTGTTGACTTTAGATCAGTCAACATATTTTATATTTTTTAAAAATCAGTCAACATATCTTATTTGCTTGTGAAATCTTGATCACTGACTCTAAAGTTCACTGTTTTAAGGAAGTGAAATATACAATCGCTCTTCAGTTAGCCGGTGAGCTTGTTGCTAACAAAGGATGAATGTAGAGTTGTACCAAGGTAGAAAATACCTTTCCAATACTCTTTCAAGAAATGTGTTATTTACCCAACACCTGAGCAACACTGCTGCTGCTGCATTGTTTAATTCAGTTCATTACTTCTGCTGTCAAAGACGGACATCTTGTGCCTCTAGCAACAAGAGCAACAAAGGATTTTATCATCTTTTCCTCTCTTAGCGATTAACTTGCTTCATCTTTATATGCTGCTTGGACATGGAAGGAGTTAGAAAATAGCAGCATCTTAGAAACGCTACCTTCTTTTACAAACTACCTTAAAGGAAATGTTAGAGTTTTACATCATTCTTGACTTGTGGTGAAATGTGTTATGGATATCTTCATACTTATGTCCACTTTTGCTTGTTTTTTTTCTCGTGTTGATTTTTAATGCACTGTATGCTTTCATTTTTGAAACTGATCTTTTACGTGAAGCTGTTTGTGCTGCCGTCTTGATTGAGACTCACATTTCGTATTTCAGTGAGACATTCCTGGCTAAATAAAGGCTAAATAAAATCAAATATCTATTTTATCAGATGAAACCTATCAGTGGCTATCAAACTCTATAACTCCTCCCCTTTCAGTAGGGAGCAGAGCTGACCAAATGAACACTGACAGTGTCAAAATTTCACAGTAATGACAATGTACGTTAATGTAATTTCATGTGCAATATCATACCATCATACCATGTGCAGTATGTTCTTAGTTCCCTAGCACCTTTTTTGTACTTGAATACATTTTGTAAATATATCTAGGACTGTTTGTCATTTCTTATGTTCTGTAAAGTTGCTTTGAGACAATGCTCGTTGTTAAAAGCGATATACAAATAAAATTGAATTGAATTGAATTGAATATAGAAGGGGGCACGGTGCCTTGGCTTGGCACGTTTGCCTCACACCTCCAGGGTTGGGGGTTCGATTCCCGCCTCCGCCGTGTGTGTGGAGTTTGCATGTTCTCCCTGTGCCTCGGGGGTTTCCTCTGGGTACTCCGGTTTCCTCCCCCAGTCCAAAGACATGCATTGTAGGCTGATTGGCATCTTTAAATTGTCCGTAGTGTGTGTGTGTGCGCCCTGCGATGGGTTGGCACGCCGTCCAAGGTGTATCCTGCCTTGATGCCCGATGATGCCCGAGATCATCAGGCTCCCCGTGACCCGAGAATAGATCGGATAAGCGGTAGACAATGAATGAATATAGAAGATTTCCTTTAGAATATACATTTATAATTACATTTATATTTTCAAATACATTTTATATATTTGAATATATAGATTATTCCATTTATTTTTCATATATATTTTTATTTATAATTATTTTGCGTATAATCCGAAGCAGTCTCTGGCAAAAAAAAAAACCCTCTGATGTGTTAAAATAAGACAGAGGCAAAAAATACCGAGTTCCACCGAAGCTCTTCAAAAACACGGTGAATTTTAATGTTTGTAAAACAGTTTAGCGTAAACACTGGTGTGCTTCTCACGGGAGCGGAGCGGAGCAAAAAGCTCCCTGGAGTGTTTGCTAAATATACAATTCCTTAATTGGTGCTGTGATGAGGCTTTGATTGCACTTCCTCCAGTGAACAGCTCCAGTGTCGAGCTGACCAAGAACAACACGTTACCTTCCTCATTTCTTTTAGTCATCCGTTAAAATACTCTTTAAACCTTTAACAACCTTATCCAGTTTAGTCTTTACACACAGTGAATGAAGCCTGATACATTTGTTTTGCTAGCAAAACACTGCATCCTGTGTGATTTTAGATGTTTTTCTGGTACATGGGTTTGGAATGAATGAACAATACAATATGTCACACACACACAGGAATAAGATCTATTTTCCATGCAGTGCTTTCGCACGCAATGTTTCGCCGTACTGGGCCAAAACGTGGACACGGTCTACGAAACTCTGTTAATTGCTTTGGCTCATGTACAAATATGCGACTTAATCAGAAAGCTTGAGGTCTGAATGATACTCACATTGACCAATCCAAAGTAGTGTTCATTAATAGGGAACTGCTCTGGACCAATGTCTTTCTCCAGAGCAGAGGCATTGGTGCCCTGAGGAGGGAAACAAAAACAAGCAGAGAGAAACAGATGAATCATCAAATAATCAGCATTTCAATCACAAGTAAAACACTGAGCCATCATTTTCTACACAACCCACATGGTCTCGCAGGAAAATCTAATCAAGCTTGCACTGAAAAGAGATCAGATGAAGTCAAACATACAAAAAAAAAAAAAAAAAAAACACGTGTCTGTGCATACGCCAAGGTGACAGTGAGTATGTTTTGTTCCCAGTCTGAACTATTTGGGCTTAATGGTGTCTTAAAGAAACAAAGTGCCAAAGCAAAAACAGGCTGTATTACACCCAGCCTAAGAAAACACTCCCTTAGCCTCAGCAGTCGATATAAATATCCAAGTATTTGTTAAGCTTAGAAAAGCCATGGTCACATTTTTACCTCATAAGCACACCATACAAACATCCTTTAAGAGAAATATTACGTCCTGTTCTCAGGTCACGTATCTAACGTTGTGTGTTTAACGATAGGCTCAGACTCTTGTGACTTTACGACAGAAGTATTTGTAGTTGGCATCTCTAAGAGTTTTAAAGAGGGCAGTGTGCTCTATGAGCAGAAAACGATATTAGCTCACATGCACACATTTCAAGCCCTTTGTTTAGGAAACTCCTAAATGTTAAATATTTAAGAATTAAATCATTCACTTTTATCCTCCATTTTGGTGACAGCTACCTAACTAACATGTTCTTCCTCTGAGGCAACTTTCCATAATGCTGCTCATGCTGCATCAAAAGGAAGCTGGACACACTGAGGAAAACACTACCTGCCCTCTTCTACATACGCGAGAGAGTGAACAGAGTCATCATTCCCACTCAGACAGCATGGTTATTTCAGTCTCCGAGGTCTGTTGCACCACTAGGGAACTAGGTGTATTCCCACATCGATTCCAGTGTTCCTGGGATCCACTACCAGTCTCAATGTAGTGATGTTTGGGGGTTTAGAGGTAAAGCTAGCAATCACCACCAAGAATGGGACGTCCCTCCAAAACAGACAAGAGGAAAAGAAGAAGAAAACTTCTTACAGAAACTGCCCAGAGACCTACAGCAACACGAAAGGAGCTGCTGGAATATCTGACGAGTTCCGCTCACTTCCTGTATCTGACAACTGTTTTCCTCTTATTTATTATACTGTACTCTCTTGCTCTCTCAAAATAATCCCAAACAGCAAATGTTTCAGCTTCTCTTAATGTTCACTGTTCTTTGTGTCCTGCATCGTCATATCATTCTGCTGAATTTTTTTATATCACACGTTAGTTGTTTCCTGTAATAATCAGCACGATCTCAGGATTCCAGGTCCAGTAGTTCTCCTTCAGGATGCTTCCAGTAACTCGGTGAAATCGTGAGAGGTAAGACACAAGTAGTCCATGTACAGTATTAATAATGTATGGAATCACCTAATAGGATGTGTTGAGGAATCTGAGAATAATGAATACGCAGCAAAAGGTGCAGGGTTTCACTTTATGTTAAGTTGTATCCAGGATTTAGGTTGTGTTTTATCAAGGGATTCATGTCAAAAAGCCAATCATGTTGTATAATCATAAGGTACCTTTAGATATGAAATATTTATCCCGTCTTATTTAATCTGTTCTGATGTCTAAGAATTTCTCTCTGTGTATATCCAGGTTGACTCCATCGTGTCTGGAGGGACACTATTTAAAAATAACGAGTGTTAGTGATGGTGCAGTGTCACAGTTTCACGGTTAGTTACAGAGTAGAAGCTTCTTCCCCAGAGCCGTTTCCTTTCTGAACTCCAACACCACAGAGCTCTGATGTTTTACTGCCTGTAATCTACAGCGGCTCTAAACTATACTCTAGAATCTGTATATTCTCTATTAGCTCTATATAATCTCTAAAAATTATCCACAGATAATCTCGGTACCATTGTGTATACAAGGTACATATCTCTTACATGTATTTAATACTAATATTTGTATATATATTATATCTTTTTTGCTTGTATTATACATTTTATTTTTAATATAACATACTACAATTTACCTTTTATACAGCCATCTATTCTTATCAATTTACTATCTATCTATCTATCTATCTATCTATCTATCTATCTATCTATCTATCCATCTATCCATCTATCCATCTACCCATCTAACCATCCATCCATCCACCTATCTAACCATCCATCCATCCACCTATCTAACCATCCATCCATCCATCCATCCATCTACCCATCTATCTATCCATCCATCCATCCACCTATCCATCCATCCATCCACCTATCTAACCATCCATCCAACTATCTATCTATCCATCCATCCATCCATCTACCCATCTAACCATCCATCCATCCACCTATCTAACCATCCATCCATCCATCCATCTACCCATCTATCTATCCATCCATCCATCCACCTATCCATCCATCCATCCACCTATCTAACCATCCATCCACCCATCTACTTTACCTTTTATACAGCCATCTATTCTTATCAATTTACTATGTGTAAACCTATCTATCTATCCATCTATCTATCTATCCATCTACCCATCTATCCATCCATCCATCCACCTATCTAACCATCCATCCATCTACCCATCCATCCATCCATCCATCCATCCATCCACCTATCTAACCATCCATCCAACTATCTAACCATCCATCCAACTATCTATCTATCTATCTATCTATCTATCTATCTATCTATCTATCTATCTATCTATCTATCTATCTATCTATCTATCCATCCATCTACCCATCCACCTATCTAACCATCCATCCATCCATCTACCCATCTATCTATCCATCCATCCATCCATCCACCTATCTAACCATCCATCCATCCATCTACCCATCTATCTATCCATCCATCCACCTATCTAACCATCCATCCAACCATCTACCTACCTATCCATCCATCCATCCATCCATGCATCCATCTACGCATCTATCTATCTATCCATCCATCCATCTACCCATCTACCCATCTACTTTACCTTTTATACAGCCATCTATTCTTATCAATTTACTATGTGTAAACCTATCTATCTATCTATCTATCTATCTATCTATCTATCTATCTATCTATCTATCTATCTATCTATCTATCTATCTATCTATCTATCTATCTATCTATCCATCTACCCATCTATCCATCCATCCATCCACCTATCTAACCATCCATCCATCCATCCATCCATCCATCTACCCATCTATCTATCCATCCATCCACCTATCTAACCATCCATCCAACCATCTACCTACCTATCCATCCATCCATCTACGCATCTATCTATCTATCTATCTATCTATCTATCTATCTATCTATCTATCTATCTATCTATCTATCTATCTATCTATCTACCTACCTATCATCCATCCATCCATCCATCTACGCATCTATCTATCTATCTATCTATCTATCTATCTATCTATCTATCTATCTATCTATCTATCTATCTATCTATCCATCCATCTACCCATCTATCCATCCATCCATCCACCTATCTAACCATCCATCCATCCATCCATCCATCCATCTACCCATCTATCTATCCATCCATCCACCTATCTAACCATCCATCCAACCATCTACCTACCTATCCATCCATCCATCTACGCATCTATCTATCTATCTATCTATCTATCTATCTATCTATCTATCTATCTATCTATCTATCTATCTATCTACCTACCTATCATCCATCCATCCATCCATCTACGCATCTATCTATCTATCTATCTATCTATCTATCTATCTATCTATCTATCTATCTATCTATCTATCTATCTATCTATCTACCTACCTATCCATCCATCCATCCATGCATCCATCTACCCATCTATCTATCTATCCATCCATCCATCAATCCATCCATTGCCTCACATTTTTTTTTCCTTCAGATTTATGTCTCTCTTTTTTTTTTGCCTCAGAATGCTGTCCTTCCTCACAGCCACACTCTGGCTCAACTTATACAGGAATATCAGGAAGTCATTCCCCAAAAACAGCTTTCTGAAATCCTTTTCAGATTGGATTAGTTCTAAATGAAGAGATGGAAAATAACAATTATTATCAGAGTATCTCTGGGATTTTAGCCCTGTCTGAATCTGACATTTCACTCATTTAAAATTAACTCTGTAATGTGACCAAATACAAACATCAGGTAATATACACGTCGTATAATAGATCCTAATCCTGAACTGATGTCATTATATCCTGGGGAAAAATATTTGAAGAGATGTATTTTTCTGCTTTTTCTTCACTAGAATATAGCCTATAAGAGTTCCTTAAAGCCTTTATGGCCATGAGCCCAGTTAATAATCACGTGCAACTTCCCTAAAACAAGCACTTACAGGTATATTTATATATAAGCACTTACAGGATAATAAAAGTCTACACACCTATGTGGTTGTGATGTCTTTAATGTGTTACAGCAACCAACAAAATTCAGAGTAGAGAAAATGGGGCACAAAAACATTACCTATAAAATACTGAGTAAATGACAAGAAGAAAGCATATTAAGAAGCTGCCAAAAGACCTACGGCAACATTAAGGGATGAAGCTCCAGGAATATTCATCAAATACTGCTCACTCCCTGCATATAAAAAAAAAAAAACCTCTGGTATTCTACTACCATTTTGGCTTTAAGGAAGTCTTTTTTCATTAAATGCAATCATGTAAGCCTGCCTAAATCAACCGAATCTAGATAGTTAAATGTGTTATGTGGTCTGATGATACCAAGGTAGACATGTTTGCATAACTCCAAATGATTTTTGGAGCAAAAACAAAGCAGTTTATTAACTAAGCAGAACTGAATCATGGTGGTGGGAGCATCGTGCTATGGGGCTGCTTCTCTTCCATTTCAACTGGAGCTCTAGTCAAATCAAAGGAAATTGTATGGATTTATTTTGGCACACACCAGAAAGCAATAATTCACTGCCACTATCAAAACAAAACTGGGGAATATAGAGTTACGTGAATGAAAGATGACTCAGTCACTAGTAGCATCCACCATCTGACTCAGAACAACCAGTGTATTCTGTAACACACTCACGGTCCAGCAAACAGACAGAAACTGGTGTGACTAGCAGGTGACTGGTGATAAATAGCTGCATGGTGCATCAGGTGACAGTAATAATCTGAGAATGCAATTCGACTGCTCTTCCCGCTGAGGAAATCTGAGTCCAGCAAGGTTTGTATTTCAGTCATTAGAGGCTGAAATTGCCCTTCACCTCAAAGACATACAAATGTTGCATTGTGTAACAGAAAGATTAAAGAACACACATTTCTTTGCTGAAAATTGCAGGCGCATTATACTCAGTATACAAAGCCTGCTAATATTACAGGATCTCGAAGGCGGTGGAAATAAAGCAGTTTTAACGCAGAAAGAGCTACGACTGGACCTGGCTACATCATTTAAACAGGCGCTTAGACATTCCTGCCCTTTAAGCCTCTTTCGGAAAAAAGCCACATGCCTGTGCACACAGACAAGGGAGATACACACATTCACACATCGATGAACTCGCGCTTAGATACAAGAGCAGTGTGAAATCATTACACTGGACCTGGACCTGTGAGCAGACACGTGATAGATGGTGGTCACATAACCAGCACCAGGGAACAGTCCGGCTTGCAAAAACGCAAAAACTTAGCACACATCAGCACAGATCATAAAACAGATCCTATTTACTGTCATTACTGGCCCGACATTTTTGTGCAGCCCCATTATTGTTGTTTCCACACTGAGCTCAGGTCAGGCTGAAAAACGTTTGTATTTCCATACAAATATTCAAATTTATTTAAGAAACAATTTGGAAAGTATTACTAATAAATGCCACAGTAAGCACACCATTCTGGGCATTTTATTTAGCATCAAATATCACTTTTTTCCTGCTAATGATCTGTCCTACTGCAGTTTGTGATTTGATCTAACCCTGGACAAGTAAATCATGTAATTATTATAACCGGCTATATTAGATTACAGATCTCCAGATCTCCAGAAAGGTTGGAAGAGACTCGTCGTCTTCCTCTCCCGCTTTAAATAAGCTACAGGAACGCTGGCAGCAGCAAATGAGCTTCACAGGTCAACGGTTTAACAAAATGAAAAATCAAGAATTTGGCACGAACAGTTCGGGGCTGTGAGTTATGAGCTTAGCTGCCGAATTTGCTTGGTATCTGATTGACATGAAACTGTGCCTAGGAGACCTAGATATGTCATTCTGTTCAGCTTACATATATACACACACACACACACACACACATACACATATATATATATATATATATATATATATATATATATATATATATATATATATATATATATATATATTAAGATCTAGTTCCTTGGTGATCTAAAGACTAAGGATTCTGTAGTATCAATGTTTGCAGGAAGGGAAAAACTCAGCCACTGTGGCTGCACAAGCCAGTACCGGCCCCCAAACCAGGATAAAAATGGGAGGATTGTGTCAGGAAGGGAATACGGCATAAAACTTGTACCAAATCAAATATGAGGATCAGATGATGCCAGCCTCTAACGTGAGCAACCAAAATAACAGCAACACTAGTATTAAGATCTGAAGACTGACCTGATTTGCTGATAACTGAAAGGAGAAGTGAAGATGATACTGACCGAGACACATTTGTAGTGTTCGTGTAAAATAATGGATACAGATTTGCAAGTTAGACGGTTTCTGCATTCAACACACAGGATCTCATCCAGGAGCTACAAACAAATAATCTAAACATCTCATTGGATTCACTGATCATCTGCTGGAGGATCTGCCACAGAGCTTGTATCTGGACTCCTCAACACCATACACAGTGCACCCTGGTCCTGCACATTTTAACATATTTTCCTGCACTAACACACTCACTTTGTAGCAGGAAGTGGTGTTAATGATGATTAATTGAGTCAGGTGTGTTAGAGAAGGGAAAACACTCAGATATAGAGGATAGGATTGGTTCCACCAGGACCAGGTTTGGGACACCTAGTTATGAGGCTGTGCACTTGTCGGACAGGGAGCGAGCAAAGCCATGATGGACATCAACACACACACACACACACACACACAGAGACAGAGCAAACCGCTGGGCTAGCTAGTTAGCACACTAACAATGGACTTAAAGCTTGTGCACTTACCATATTACAAATGGAGGCGATATTTCTGACAGTCATTTAGTTCACAGGGCTCCTTGACGCCATCGTTATGAAATAAACATGACTGGAAGTGCAGGAGCAGCAGATCTCATGCAGCTTGGACCAAGAGGCCAACTGCAGTCCTTATGATAGAGCACTAACATACAGCACGATTTATTCCTCACTGAAAACAATCATAAGCACCCCCCTGAAGTACAAAAATTCTTAGGAATTTTCAGCAAATCATTCTGATCTTTGAAAGTAGATCATCATATTAAAAGATAAGGCGAAAGGTTTTATAATAAACATCACGGCTTGCGGCAAGTAACTAGCTAGCCAAGTCCATACCGCCCAAGCCCCGCCCACTCCGCCAGAGATACTGCGTTGATGTCAGAAAAGAGGGGCAGGCTTTGAGTTTGATCTACAGACAGATTCACCAATCGGAGCTCAGGATTCTAGTTCTCGTCCCGCATTATAACCAATGACAGCAAACCAGGAAATGTTTTCGGAGGAAATTTAAAAGACTTCTACAACAAGGATTAGAGAGTCACAAATTAGGATTGCGTCGTGGTTTTAATTCCGATTTATGTTTTCGTCTAACGCGATTTAAGCTTGACTCTTTATAAAATATATCATTTCAAAAGACGTCGCTAGTAAATATGAACAAAAACACAAGACATGAACTTTTCGTACATCCTCTCTAATCCTGTATTGGCGCTACGGCCACTGTGCGCATGCGCACGACCCACAATTCATTTCGTCCTTGCGTCTCTTCTAGCAGAGTTCCTCAGCGTGGTCTTTCTCGTCTCTTCATTGGAAAGGTAAGGAGCTCTGCTTCTATTCACTCAGGTGTTATGTTAGTAAAATAAGTTACTCGTTCACGTTAATGATCACGTGTTTACTTTCTATAATGATGCATATAGGTTTGTTTTTAAGTATTGTTGCGTGTTAATACTGTGCAAGCACGTTTTCTGAGCCCGACCACGTGTTCCTCCCAAGGATGCCCTGTTTCAGTGTAAATCCTCCTGTAGTATAAACACGGAAAGATTTATTTCAACACAGGACTTACTACTAGTTTAATATTTTCTCTAACTTTATTAGGCTTAGATCAGGGATGTCCGATCTGATCCGCAAAGGCCTGATGTGGGTTCAGGATTTCATTTCTATCTAGCAGGAGCCACACCTCATTCCACCTGTTTAATCAACTCATCATGGCTTTTAATAGACTCAGGTGTGGCTTCTGTTTGGTTGGAATGAAAACCTGCTCCCACGCCGACCCTTTCTGGATAAGATTAGACACCCTTGGCCTAGTGAGTAAATGGGAGTGTGGAGATGTTTCACTGTGAGAACCTGTCTTGTGCTTTTAAAAGTAGAATAAGAAATCTCTTACCTCCTGCCTCAGATCCTGGTGGTGGAAACTCTTAACTTTACTATGATTTATATGTTTAATGCATTGAACAAATGTATATTAATGTGTTTGCAGGTTAGTGGAGTGTCCAAGTGAAGCATCTGGTTCAAAAGAGCCTCTGCAGGTGAGCTTATTTCTTATGAAAGCTATTTTGTCTTTGTCTTGTCCCCTTTATTGCCCGTTTAAGACTGCCCATGTCCTAAATGATTAACACGGGGGGAAGAAGAAGAAATCTCTCAAAAACCTGAAGTAAAGGCTGATTTTATTTTTTCCTTGCTTCAGATCCTGTCGGGAGAAACAATCCTTTCTCAAAGCTTTATTTCTCATGCTTGGTCATATCAGCCTGATGTATAAACCTTGTCCTCTTCATCACACAGGAGCTGAAATGGAAATTATGTGTCGCATAAATGGAGGATCTCTCATGTTAAAAGCACTCGGGTAAGCAGTATTGTTTTCTCGAAAACTTAATCATCCACAACCTTAATGATGTGCTGAAAATATGCAGATAGAGCAAGCATGCTGATTGTTCCTACTATGCTTTGCCCATTGGAGGCTGCTGGTGTTTCTAGTGGCCATAACAAGGGGATACAGCAACCTCTTGCAGAAACGTTGGGGTCAGAGGGCTCTGTGCCTGGATCCTGTGCAAGGCACATCACTTAAACTGTTAAATCTTCCTTTAATAATTGATAGCACGAGGCATTAAGCACTTTGTGAATAAAGCTAAATGTAGTTAGTACAGCAATGCTAACAAAGCTAGTAACAACGGAGCCTGTACATCAACCAAGCAATTTTCACTGACTTTAAAACGTACTTAAAAGGCATTCTAATATTTTTAAGACACTTAATTGTATACTGTAGTAAGTGATGCACTCTAGGCTGCGATTTTTGCTGCTGCATGTAGTCCTCGGTGCTATAGACGCTGCAATTTCTGCTAGTGTGAATGCATGGTTTGTTTTTCTGCGCAGAAAACCTCTGACATAGAAATATAATTATGTCTAGTGATATTTTTGTTTCTGCCACAAAGTGGTATGTTATGGGTGTTTATCTGAGATTCTCAGCATCTCAAGGAGGAGTTGTATGTAGGATTTCTGAGGAATGATAATCAGCAGATGAATCGATATTGATTGTGGAATTGACACATGGTCAAGGTCAACTGTCTGAAATGGTCCTCCTGCCTAAGTGTAGACTAGATGTGTGCAGAGGAGAAATCCCACTAGGTGCTGTTTGTGGTGGTGTAGGTTCATTCTTGCTTTTAAAAAAAAAATAAAAAATTTTAACATCCTAATATTTCTTAAAATGTTGTTTCAGCCTAGACTCCCAGCCTCCTGACTGATCTATGCTGAAACTGACAGTAAGCATTTAAGTCATGAATTCTTGTGTGTAATGTAAAATTTTCCATCATGAGGGCAGATGTTCATAAACTAGGAAAATAAGTATCTTTAAAATATTATTTGTTGAGCCTTATGTATTAATAAGTGTGTTAATACAGTGTTTCAGGTTAGAAGAGCAGCTGGTTAGAAACGAGCACACAACCTCGGTAGGTGAGTATCTTAGAGCAGTAGTACTACATGTGAAATGTTGCTTATTTGTGTCTTGTCCCCTTTATTGCCCATTTAAGACTGCTAGTGTCCTAAATGATTAACACAGGGGGGAAGAAAAAATCTCTCAAAAAACCTGAAGTAAAGGCTGTTTTTCCTTGCTTCGGATCCTGTCGGGAGAAACAAAACATTCCCGACGCTTATTGTTCTCGTCCTTTTTTTTGATATCACCCTGATCTATAAACCATGTCTTGTCCACAGGAGCTGAAAGGGAACACGCAAGCTGACGTATAAAACGTGATGTGCTGCCTCAAGTATCGTGGTGAGCACACTCGGAATCGCCTCAAATTATTGGCACCTTTTTTAAAGGCAAAACTGAATAACATTCAATGAAGGATATTCTGAGCTGAAGTGTGGCTTTTTTTGGTAGTGTATTATCCAGAAAGCTTTTAGAATGACTAATACATCTATAATTAGCATTCACTGACTCTCATTGAGAGAATAACAGCATTGAACCTTTTTCTGCAATCCTTAATAAAGATGGAGGTGCTTCTATAAATGTTATCCAGTGTGCCAATAATTTTGCCACTTTCCCCTTTTTTTTTTTTTTAAGTGGAAATATTTTTGTAATGAAAGTCAAAAAGCATGTAGACAGCTTGCTTTTATTTTTATTTAATAAATGGTTCCTCCTATGCTTTGCCCACTGGAGGCTGGTGGTGTTTCTAGTGGCCATAACAGGGGGATACAGCAACCTCTTGCAGAAACTGGGTCAAAGGGCTTCTGCATGCGCCTGGATCCTGTGCAAGAAACAGATTGATCTTCCATGAACAGCCTCTTTTTAGGCAGCGAGCTGAAATTGGACAACCAGATTTGCGTATCGTAATGTAATAAAAATAAGCGAAGTCAATTCTGTATACTGATGGCTCAATTTTTCCACATCTCTCTCTCTAGGTGCTGCAGCTGTGTCCTGACATCCAGACCAGCAGCATGTCTGTGTTTAGCACGTTTTTATCTGCTAATACATTTAATACTTGATGTGACTGCAGTGTATTTCCAAATGTACAAAGCTAGTCATCAGGTCAGAAGTAAATAAAGAATAGTGTGTATTCCTACTGTCCTGCATCATGCTGTTTACTATGACTGCTCCAACTACTGAAATTGGACTGGATACGTTACATATCACATGCATTCAGTGTTTCGGAAGTTTACAAGACTGATCTCCAAAAACATTTAAATAAAGTACTTCATAATGGTCTGTCTCAAAAAAGAAAAAGGGAATTCTGTTGTGGCTGTATAAAGCCCGCTTTAATATGATGCACATGTGAGAAAGGTATGTGAGTATTCTGCTGAATTAGAAAATCCAGAATTTTCTAATTTTGTGTGTTTTTGAGCTGCAAAATGGGGAGGAAAAACACATCTCCCTGCAGTAGGTAGCAACATGTTGGTTATATAGTTTAACACGTGACCGTGTCTATGTTGGTTGAGCTACAGTAAATACGTGTGTGTGTGTATGGCGTAACTCCTTTAAAGGTAAGAAGAGCTGGTAAGTTTACAGTTTGATGCTGTGAAAAGCCATGTTGTGTTTGAGACCCTTCCTGAGTAGGAGAGGAATTCCTTTTTAATGTGATTAACTGAAGCAATAGCCACAGGTATCCTGTTTATTGTAGACAGGATGGTCATTTTTCCTCCTAGAATTCAGAGGAAATGCATTTTACAGCTAAACAGACTGACCATTAAAAGGTATTTTTTGAGGCTTACTCTTTTTACAGGGGTCTGATAATTCATGCAGAAAAAAAAGCACTGATTATTTTAAAAAAACAAAGAAATTATGTTCGTGTGTCAGCATCATTCATAACATTGAGAACTGAAATAAGACAAGGACAGAAAATGGTTTCCCCCTGTTTGACCAGGCACAGTTCCTGTTTTGAAAGAAACTATTTTTGTTCATTTCAGAGGAACACCACTGCAGTGTTTATGACAAGGAGAGGAAATATGGTCACTACATGTTTGGTAGCATCTGTTCTTTCTGAGCGACCTGTCATATTCACTCATTCACATGCAAGTTTAACAGTGTGTGCTGGCAGGGGCAACATAAACACTGTCCTCATGCGGATATAACACACACAGATACACACAACCTGAGATTTAAGTCTGTGTATGTGTTCTAGTGAACTGGTTTGCTCTGTGTATGAACTGCGGCTCTCCTCGAGAGGAAGATTGATCGAAATAAAACGTGCTGAGCGAGCTGGATGGAAGCAGATTTAACTGGTTTGAAATTTGAAATGTAATGGTGGGTTGTACTGGACTGGTTGTATCTGACACTGGAAGCTTCAGACACATGGGTCTGTTTACTGTTTCAGACTAACATCTGAAACAGTATGTTCGGCTAGCAATTATGCTGTTAGAAGAATCTTGCTGACTTTTATAAACATAATCCCAACCAAATAATCCAAGACGTCCAAAACAGAAAAATTTTAAACATTGTTCGAAATCCCATTAATCAATAATTTGTCTATCTTTAGAATGAACATTTTTGTGTAACTGAACAAAAACATTTCTGCCAGTTATTAGAAACTTCCTTTTCTTTTTCTCTGTACTCATGTGAATGTTGATCTGTAATGTATCTCAGTCCTCAAGACAGCTCATTTGCATTTAGTGACGCCCACAAAACTCCATAAATGGTCAAGTGCCTGGCAGCTGGGAGCACGAAATGAACAATCAGAGTAAAGCTGGAAAAACAGAATTGGAATTCTTTTTAACGTATAATAATAATAATAATAATAATAATGATAATAATCATTGAAGGGAGCACGGTGGCTTGTTGGTTATCACATTTGCCTCACACCTCCAGGGTCGGGGGTTTGATTCCTGCCTCCGCCATGTGTGTGTGGAGTTTGCATGTTCTCCCCGTGCCTCGGGGGTTTCCTCCGGGTACTCTGGTTTCCTCCCCCGGTCCAAAGACATGCATTGTAGGTTGATCGGCATCTCTAAATTGTCCGTAGTGTGTGATTGTGTGAGTGAATGAGAGTGTGTGCCCTGCGATGGGTTGGCACTCCGTCCAGGGTGTATCCTGCCTTGATGCCCTATGACGCCTGAGACAGGCACAGGCTCCCCGTGACCTGAGAATAGATCTGATAAGCGGTAGACAATGAATGAATAATTAATTGAGAGCTAGCAAAAGCCAGTCCTCTGTTTATATAGTGCATTTCTTTAGTCATAACTGAATGACTAATTTTATTTGTCTTAATTTCCAGGTTTATATCTGAAGTCAATATTTACAGTCAAGGTTTAATCTTCTGATGTGTACATTTACACATGCTACAGGAGTGTACCAGGAATAAAATACAAATGTTTTTCCTGAAAAAACAGGATTTTCATGAAACACAAATTTCTTGTGTAAATGCTCATATGAGTGATTTACAAATAAATATGTTCATATTTGTATCCAGCTGAATAAATGGTCAGTCAGCCAGCTGATAAAGAATGCAGAAAAAACTGAAGTATGACACAGTTGAGGCCAAAATATTTACATAAAAGATATTCAATCTAATTTTCTTCACACTTTTCCTGTTATGCATTCATTTCTTTTAACACGTTGATCAGATCGTCTACTTTGTTCACATCGGAGGTCATTTTAAAACAACTGATTAGAGACTAATCAATTTACTAATTTCATTTACTCTAGGAGAATTCAAGTGGGTCAAAAGTTTACATACACCACATTGACTGTCTCTGTAAACAGTTTAGAAAAGATTCCAGAAATTGAGTTCATGATTATTTCGCAGCTTCGGGTTGGTCCGTTTGGTCATTATAAGACAGTAGGACTGTGATTCTAAGCGTATTTTCAGAATTGTACCTAGTTCCCTAGGTAGTGAATCAGTGTCTGGTGTACTCGAGTTAGGGCTCTGGGTAGGACTTAGTGGCTATAAAAACCCAAACATATCAAACATTTCAGTTTTATACCAGTTATCACACATTTCTGTCATGATCATTCAAGCAGGATCGTAGGCTAGAGCATTTTTTAAATGATTAACCACTAAAAGTCATTAGACTCACAAACCTTTTACAGAACATAAAATTGCTAACGTAAGAAATTAACAATGATAACTTAGTTCCTCAAGAGCTCTTGGTTGCTGTTGTAGAAAGGACATTATCAACATTTACATTATTCCCTGTCCAGTGTCACCCAAATGAGGATGAGGTTCCCTTCTGAGCCTGGTTCCTCTCAAGATTTCTTCCTTATATCATCTCAGGGAGTTTTCCTCACCACCGTCACCTCAGGCTTCTCATTTGGGATAAAATAGTAACTTAACTTTAAACTTTATATATTTTTATTTATTTTTTATTTCTTAGTTTCTATACTTCTGTAAAGCTAGGGGCATTGGTAGCTCAGTGGTAGGTTTCTCGCCTATCATGCGGAAAGCCTGGGTTCGATTCCCAGCCAACGCCTCAACCCTAGCCACTGGATGCAGTGCTGGTCCCAAGCCCAGAAAAATAGGAGGGTTGCATCAGGAAGGGCTTCCGGCGTAAAACGCTTGCCAAGTTGTTGTGCGGACCACTTGGTCCGCTGTGGCGACCTCGAACAGGGAGCAGCCGAAAGCAACTTCTTCTATACTTCTGTAAAGCTGCTTTGAGACAATGTCCACTGTTAAAAGTGCTATACAAATAAATTGAATTATTATTATTTTTTTAAAACTTAAGCTAAGTTACTTACATTTGTAGGTGAAGTTGCCTGAGACTAGTCCTATCCACCATTTTTTTCAAGCTGTGGTGCTTCAGAAAACATGACATCATTTCCAGTAAGGGAACATAGCGAGCATTGATGCTCCCTGGTTTTTGTGGTGCACTCTGGGAATTTTTGGGAAGCGAACATGGATTTTCAGATTAAGAGAGACAGAACTTACATTTCCCGACTCCCTGGTCAGTGCCCTGATTAGTGAACAAGAGAGCTGATTGAGACACAGCCTACTTGAAGGTGACCTGAATATCAAAGTATATTTGTGGACTGAACTGAAAAAGTATGTATAAGCAAGGAGATGATGAAGACTTATTCAGGAGAAAGGGGAATAGGGTATTTTGGGAAGTTAAAACTTTAAACAAAGTGTATGTAAACTATTGACCCACTGAACTCTAATAACAATGTGAATTAAAGCAAAAATAAATCTCTATAAATATATTTACTAGCTATTTTTTTGTCCCATCATAGAAATGATGCCAAAAACAGATTTAACACAGAAAATGTATCATAACATGAAATGTTTGGAGTTTGGATGTCTTTAGCGTAAACTTTTAGCCTCAGTGTATCTCCACACTGTGCTGCTGTGAGACGGTGGACGCCGGTGGTGAGAGAAGCAGCAGGCCGCAGCGTTGTTTACAGCGGGATCATGTTTGGGTTGGTTATTCCAGACTGGTCTGGGTTTTTTTCCTTCTTGATTGCTTCAGGATTCTGTGTTTGGATTATAGTGGTTATAGTGCAGGGTTTTGTTTTTTTCAGTGGTGTATTAAACCTATCCATTTTGTGCAACACTACTTTACACATAAATACACTGTGTGTTTGTCCGCAGTATACTAAATACTCACGAAATACTCTTTCACAGTCATAGAAACCTGTGTGTAGGCCTCCCAACATCCTCCATCTTTATTACAGACACTACAAGCATTTATTATTTATTCACTCTTATACACTGGCTTTCTTTTTTTCTTCACATGCACATGAACTTCACCTCTCGCTGACTTTCTCCCTCTCACACTGACTATTCTTTTGAAGTGTGTCTGTAGACATCTGTGAAAAACACCGTCTGACCTTTCTCAGGTCAAGCGAAGAACAAAGAGATGAATTACTGAGTATTTTCCCCCAATTCCTTTTTTTGAAAACCAGGAATTCATCTCCCTCACAGAGCGAGTGTTGTGAGTGAACCCAGGTCACATGGAGAAGTTCCATGTCCCGTTTGAAGCTGTCAGCTCCGTTACCGTCTTCCTGCAGACTTAACGTTGTTTTGCTCCAAATAAAATGCAGACCTCTGGACCAGTTCCTTTGCATTTGCTCCCAAAATACACAGCTGCTTGGAAGTAGACCAGATGCGCTTTCACAAAACCGGCTTTACAGTGATTTGCACACGAGGCTAACGATATGTCTGAGCACTGGTTTGGGGAAATAGTTTGCAAATACTGAAATCTAGAAAAGACGTCTGTGGTATTTTATTAAAATAGCTTTAAGCAAATGTTATGTAAATGACTTTATAGCACAGTGCTGTCAAGTTCTTCGGTCTAGATAAGTCAGTAGGCGTTGATTAATTTCTTTAAAAGTTCTTTAAGTTTATATCAATGTGCTCGTTCTAATCAGCTATCGTTTCTATAGCAACAGTCAATACACAGGAACTTGTATGATCCCGATGCTCACGCAATTTAAGACTAATGGTAAACTGAATAAAATGTGTTGTTGTTGTTGTTGTTGTAGCTTTTCTTGTATGGTCTCTGAGATGAGGCTTTATGTAAGGAGACGTTTATTTGATCATTTATGGAAGGAGCCTCCAGTGTCAGCATGTCTAATGACAGAGAATACTGATGGGATGACTTCATAACCGCTATGACATAAGTAAGAACTTACGAAATGTGTGTTATTACCCCCGTGAAAGCTGTGTCTATGTGTTTTTTTTCTCTCATTTTAGTTTCTTTTTCTCGGTCAGGTTCAGTTGATGTGATGTCGGCGTTATTGGAGTGTGGTTTGTGTGCACCTGAGACTTGTTACAGTGGCTGATTTAACCGCAGTGCTTCCACTAGAGTCAGGGCCACTGCTTAATCAGTTCTTTTTTTAATTTTGTTCTTGTGCATTCACACATTTCCTGGTACAACATTTATACGTTTGCATTAGGGACCTACTGACATTTAACTGCTGCTATGCAGAAGTGTATATGTTTACAAGAACCCTCTTCGTTTACAGTTATCATATTTTTGCACATTGCACTGTATGACATAATGTACAGAACGTATACTGGTCGGCGCTATTCTGTGTATTTTGTGTGTCTGTCCTGTACTCTTTGGCTTTGTATTGTCTGTTTTCACTAGGCTGCGCACTTTATGTGGCTAGGACAACTTACTTTTAGCCTTTAGCTCTGTGTTGTTTTGTGTAGCACCAGGGTCCTGGAGAAACGTCGTTTCAGTTCACTGCGTACTGCTTCAGTTATATATGGTTGAAATGACAATAAAAGCTTCTTGACTTGACTTGATGCCATTGTTTGCTCATGTTATGATTCTGTTTCCTGTTTTTTGTGCATTAATATCTGCTCTATTTCACCCTGTTGTGTCACGTTATCTTCCCTTTAGCCAGGTGTAATAGCTGCATAAAGAGATAAATACTTGTGGAACACAAGTAATAATCCACTTCAGATGTGCTGTTATTGAACAATACAGTGTTATTGATTCCAAAGACTGAAACAATTCACTTTTAAAGTGTTAAGTTACTTGTTTTAATTAATTACCGTTCGTATAAAAAGCCTGAAGTTTAAATGGTTCAAGTTGAATGTGTTAGTAATGACTGATGATGAATCACTCACGTTCAGTAATGTGAGTATTCTGGTTAGGGTCACAGATCTGGATTTGCTCGACATCCTGCCAGGCGGGAACACATCCCTGATTAGACACCTGTTCAGCATTTTCTTGCTGTATTTCTTCTGATTTCGTGACTGAGCATCAGGATGTATTCACTGATAAAGACTTTAAAGCTCTTCTATAAGTCAGTTTGGATAAGAGCATCTGTTAAATGCTGTACATGTAAATGTCATCACACACACACACACACACACACACACACACACACACACACACACACACACACTTTAAGAATTTATGGATTTCATTGTACGGTCTAAACCACTGTTTTCATTGTGCACATGACAATAAACCTCTTGAATATTAAACAATATACCCAGAAGAATATGGAACCTTACCAATGAACATCACATATATATATATATATATATATATATATATATATATATATATTATATATATATTATATATATATAATATAACGTTGTTCCTAATTTACACCTATAACAGCCTCCACTCTTCTGTGAAGGTTTTCCACTAGATGTTGGAGTGTGTCTGTGGGGATTAGTGATCATTCAGCTACAAGAGCATTAGTGAGATCAGACACTGGTGTTGTAAGAGTGAGGAGGTCTGGGGTTCCAGTTCATCCCAGTGGGGTTGAGTCAGAGTCAGGTCTCAGTGCAGGACACTCCAGTTCTTCCACTCCAACCTTAACACACCATGTCTTCATGGAGCTCTGTGCTTTCTGCACAAGTACATTGTCATACTGGATCAGGAAATTGTATCACTACAGCACACAAAGACTTTCTATGTTCTTCCCACTTTGTTCCAAATTTGTGGCAGCAGTGTGGGTAAGAACCACGTACAGGTGATAGTCGGGGTCAACATACAACATTTACCCATATAGTGTATCTTAGATGGAAGAAAATCACAAGAACACAAAGAAAATCCATACAACTCTCCATATACAGTAACCCGAGCTCAGGACTGTACTGAGTACCCTGGAGCTGTGCAGTTCTCCACGCTGCTTCACGAGCCCCGAGCCTCGCTCTGATTATTAATATAAATTCCTTTTCAGTGGCTAGACGAGCTGTGAGTCAGTGGGCTAAATTGCCAGGAATGAACTCCAGATATAGAGCTGCAGCCTCTCTCAATCACTGAAAACATGCATAAAACATTTTGTATTTCAAGCATGTGTTTTTTATTATGTGTTCTGTACCGTCTCTCACTTGATGTTCGTTCAAAGGATTCAGCTAAAGAGGGGAAAGTATTTTGCCCGAGAAGCTCACTGAGTCTAAACGACTAACCGATTTTAAGTTGCCTGATTTGTAATAGTTACACCATCACAAGCTTTTTTTAAACAGTTCCGTTGTTTAAAAAAAAACCACACACACACACACACACACACACACACACACACACACACACACACACACACACACACACACACACACACACACACAAAATATTATGGCCCTTATTGGGATTTCTGTTTTTACAGGTGAAGGTTAAGTTAAGCCTATCTGCTGAATGTTAAGTCATCCATTTACACCTGAGAATATTTTGTATACTAAGCCTTAATGTGATACACATAATACACCAAATGTTGTATTCACATACAAAGGATCAGGTCAGGAAGTCAGTGGTGATGAAATCAGGAAGTCACTTCCATCATCATCATCATCATCCTACTGTGTAGCAGGTCTTAATGATTAAATCATGGTTTATATGGCTCAGTGCCTAAACAAAAATAACACTAATGAAATAAAACATTCAGTCGTAAGAAGCAAGTGAAGGCTCATCGTTCATTTTCAGAGAGCACTTATGTAAAAGAAAAGAGGCCACTCAGGGTTCAGACTATCCTCAGCTAACCTGGGCTGTGACTTCAGCATAACACTGAGAAGGTCTGAATTGTTTATCACAGCAGAATGGAGTACTGTGCAGCAAGCAGCCGTATGACTGGAGATCATACACCAAATACCGCTGGTGGGGAGTGAGTGGAATAATAGAGCAGTGTTGATAACAGTGATGCTGATATTTAATGTATAATGTTCTTTAGCTAATAGAAGAAAACAGAATCAAGACACACACGCATGCACACACACACACACACACAAACACACACACACACACACACACACTTCCTCACCCCTGTCCTTGGAAGACAGGAGGAGGAGAGGAACAAGTGGAAAGCGAGTCAATTCAGAGAAGAGGAATATGAAAACTGAGAAGAGCGAGAGAACAAACACAAGGAGAAAAATGTGTCATTTATCTACAACGTTAAATAAAAATAAAATATTTCATGTAAATATTAATGAATGAATTCAACAACTCTTCAAAATGGAAACTTAGTGTTCCACTTGTGTTATAGTACACACTTTAAGGAAATCAAAGCATACACACACACACACACACACACACACACACACACACACATGCTGGCCACTTTATAAGGAACAATTGCACATTTGTACATTAATCTACAGTCACTGAGATGACATTTTTGTAAACTGATGTTTCATGTGAACATTGACTGAAGCTTTTGACTTGCATCTCACTCTGAGAGAGAGCGAGAGAGAGAGAGAGAGAGAGAGAGAGAGAGAGAGAGAGAGAGAGAAAGAAAGAGAGAGGGGTGCTAGGAAAAACACAAAAGTCACTGAATGTATGAATGATCAACTGTAGTGTTGTAGAACCCTGGCCATGATTTCACTCCCATATCCAATCTTAACTGCAAAGCTCTGTAACTTATCCCAAAAGCTGAATCAGGTGTGTAAATCAGGGGGTATCCAGGAGCAGACTTGGGAACCACTGTACTCTCTTTGGACAGAGTGTTCCTGTGCAACATCTGGAATCCATCCCAGCGTGCCCTCCTGCACTTGACAGTATAAACACTCATCTGTCTGTGCATGTGTGTTGTGGGTTATTTTTGGCTCGGCTGGTGGACACCACTGAAGAAGGCAAAGTTATTCGGCTTTTGGCTTCGGTATGCTAAATAAACAAAAGAAGAGAAGGCTGCAGAGCTTCATCACGCGTTGTCTGTTATTGGGACAATCTTATATACTTGAAAAATCTTAAACTTCTGATGGATGTATTTATGCTGAAGAACAATAATGCTAATTTAAGGTGCGGGCTGTTTGTTCACATGATTCACTTTTCATGTCATTTTAACTCCATGTCAAAAGAGAGAGAGAGAGAGAGAGAGAGAGAGAGAGAGAGAGAGAGAGAGAGAGAGAGAGAGAGAGAGAGAGAGAAAACTTCTTGGGTAAACCTGGAATCCTACATCTAGTCACCTGAGAGACAGAGATGGCTGCCATAGCAACAGTCGAACAATGACCATAGTGTGTGTCTGTGTGCAGGAGAGGGCACAGGAGTTCAGCCTCACCACCCCCTGTGAACTGGAAGTGTGTCTGTGAATGAGACAAAGAAGTGGGCTAGTGCATTAGTGACCTAGAAAAAAAAGCACCACAAAAAAAAAACATCTTAGCAGGAGAAAAGACCTTAAATATTTATCTAGTAAAAGTGATCTAGTGTACTAATCTACTATAAAATTTGACTACACCAAATAGAAGATTTCTCAAGGTTTCTTTCTGCTTTGAAGCTTTAACATTTCCAAGATAAACAATCTGCCCAGAGAACTGGATATTTCCAACTTGAAATTTGTAGAAATATCTAGAAATCGGCTGAATACTTCCAAAATAGAAATGCTAGATCAATTTGACTTTATTCACTTGCTAAGATGTATTTTTTTTTGGCAGTGATAACATTGACTATCATTATATAAACCATAATGTATGCCCAGTGGGAAATTCTATCAAAGAAATAACCTCATGACTTTGATCAAAAGTGTTCTGCTTTGGTGTATGAACCTGAATTGTCCTGAAATCATGTGTTCACCAAACACAACTTACACACACACTGCAACAACAACAAAATAAATTCGGTCTGGACATTCAGTTCCATCCCATTGAATCCTTCATCAATTTCATTCAGCAAGTTTCAGAAGATCTTGGAAGCATTTTCTGAACTAAATGAATGAACTCTTGATGAGCTCAATTAAAAAAAAAAGGAATAAATACACATCGTTATCATTCACATAGCCTGCATCCTTCATCCCTTTCACTGGTCTTTTTCTCATTCCTCTCTGTATGAATTTTAATACAACCTACTTATGAAGGCAAAGCAAATAAACTCCTCCGGCAGCTTTGACCTACTTTCCCCAGCTCTCCAAAGCTCTTTACCCTAAATTACCTGAATTCATCTTCTTTTGGCTTTATATTACAGGATTCACTCTATAATGCTGCTTTCTGCACACTACACTTCTAGTCTAAAGCAAATCCTCAGGAAATGTATAAAACAAATTAAAGGAAAAGGGTTACGCTGTCCTACTTTGCCTGAGTTCTGTCCTCTACCTGGATCATCCGAGCCTAGGTGACACGATCTTTCTAGATTCTTATCTGTAATTCGATTAAAGCAGTAGCTCAGTTTAATTTTTGACTGTAACATGTCCACTTTGTAAAATATACTTGTAGAATATTTGCAGAAAATGTAGAATATATGCATATATAGAAATGTACAGCGTCCTAACAAAGCAGTAGTTCATTACTTTGGATGTTATCAGATGAATTAACGGACCCTGACACACCAGAGTGGTGTGTTATAGCATGGCTATGTTAGAACTAAGGTAAGGAATCGCTTTTTAAATTGACTAAACTAGACATTACGAACATAATTTATCTAAATTAAAATTAAAAATGAACTTAAGTAGACTTTTTTGACACATAAACATTACTGCACAGTGAAATTATTTTTTCATATATCCCATCCTTGGAGTGTTGGGGTCAGAGCATAGGGTCAGCCATGATACAGAGCTCCAGGAGCAGCGGGAGGTTGAGGGCCTTGCTAAAGGGCCCAACTGTGGCAGCTTGGCAGTGCTGGGGCTTGAACGCCGATCTTCTGATCAACAACTCAGATGCTTAACCACTTGAGCTACCACCGCCCTTATGTCTTTAATTCGGCTTTATTCTATTACATTTAATTGAAGCGAGGTTGAATTAAATAGTTGCCCCACAGCTTCAGGATCTCCAGCCTGACTGGTCCATGGCTGAGTGGTGTTTCACATGTTCCCCATATCTGAATGGGTTTTCTGCCAGTCCCCCAAATCAAGGTGGAGTTGGTGACCCCAAATTGCCTTTAGCTACAAGTAAATGTGTGTAAACATGGTGTCCTGCGATGGACTGGCACCCAGTGCTAATGAGATCCGCAGCCTCCGGATCCACCACAACCCTTGAGCTGGTACTGAAGATGAATGAATGCATGATAAATCATTGCTACTTTAGAAGTAGAAAAATACATTAAATAGCAAAACATATGTGATCAACACCAAATCAGTCACAGGTTCCACTAGATGTTGGAGTGTGTCTGTGGGGATTAGTGAGCATTCAGCTACAAGAGCATTAGTGAGATCAGACACTGATGTTGTAAGAGTGAGGAGGTCTGGGGTTCAGTCGGTGTTCCAGTTCATCCCAAAGGTGTTCAGTGGGGTTGAGTCAGAGTCAGGGCTCAGTGCAGGACACTCCAGTTCTTCCACTCCAACCTTAACACACCATGTCTTCATGGAGCTCTGTGCTTTGTGTACAGGGGCATCATCATGCTGGAACATTGTTTGAGTCTCTTAGTTCCAGTGAAGGGAAATTATAATGTTACAGCATACAAAGACAACCAAAAACACAGGCTGAGTCTGTACTCACTGTAGCCTCAGATTCTTGTTCTTGGATGCAGGAGGGAAACCCAATGTGGCTTTCTGCTGTTGTAGCTCATCCACACCACACCACACAGATTGTTGTTCAATCAATGAGTTTTGTTTTCTGCACCATTCTGTGTAAACTCCATAGACTGTCGTGTCTATGGTGAAAATCCCAGAAGATCATCAGTTTCTAAAATACTCAAACCAGCACATCTGGTATCAACAATCATGCCATACTCAAAATAGCTGAGATTCTATTTTTCCTCATTCTGATGGTTGATGAGAACATTACTTGAAGCTGCTGGTCCATGAATTTATGCACTGCACTGCTGCTGCATGATTCACTGATTAAATAATTACACGAATGAGTAGGTCTACAGGTGTTCCTAATATACGGATAAGTGTATACCGGTATATACAGTATATCAATGGGGCAAGTCTCTGTACTCATCCAGCAGCAGGAACAGCAGGGTAGCAGTTCTATTTCGCCAAGACCAAACCTACCTACATTAAATTTTCATCAATAACCGCACGTTATATTTCATTCCAAGAGTTGTCATAACTAAAACCTTCAAACATTCATCCTCCAGCATAATAAGCAACCTCTGGACCTCCAGCTGCTCATGTTCATGTGGTTCTCTTCCCTTTTGTATCCACTGATGTCTCCATTGTCATTGATGTTAACAAATAATGAGATCAGTAATGATATCCATAGAACTTCTGAAGGAGTTGTTTTTGAACTGTGTAAAAGGAAGCCAGAACTTTTCCCTGAGGAGCCCAATGTTGCCAATATCTCCAGTACAGAATGCTGAAGCCTCACATATTTCTTCTTGACACAGAGCTTACAATGTAGAATGGATAGTTGGATAGAATGTAGCTAAAGGCATTGGAAATAGCTGAAATATCCAGTTTTAAGAACCAGAACAATGCCGGGGCCTCCACAGATGTTGGGTTTAGTGAAGATTTGATGAGAGGATGCTGGCTGGCTTGCAGCTTTTCCAGTGTGAACATTCTCCAGGTCTCTCCATCCTATGATAGTTGAGTGATGAGAATTAAGAAACCAATCTAAATTGTTAGCAATGTCTTTGAAGAAGTTTGTCTTTCTAGTTTTTATCCTATATTGAAATTGATTTCTTTGGCACTTCTCCCTGAAACATAATTCTGCAAGGGCCTGAATATCTTTTTCTTTATATCTTTATATGATCGAATATCTATTCTTCTTCTATTCATTATTTGCTATTAGAATAGCAGCACCTTATTTTTGTCGTAATGGTTATAATCCACACATCTATGTCTTTATGTTCTTTTTTTTTATCTCTGTTCATCTTATCCAGTATCTTTTGTCTGCTTCTTCTCCCTGCTGAAAAGTAGATTTACATGATATGTATGGAAGAATAAGATGAACCAGATTCTGATCAGATCTGAGCTGTGTGTGAAGAGGCTGAACAACAAAAACAACAAAGTACACATGCTTATTTTCTCTTGAATGGATTTTGAATGAATATGCAATTAGAGTGGCTTAGTATAAATTTTCTCTGTTGTTGTTCACGCAAATGCTACAGGGTACAAATTGCCTCCACTTTCTCCACAGAGAAGACGTTTTTTAATGTGATTGATGTTAAATTTCTTTTTCTTGCCCTGAAATTCCTGCAGTATGCATTAGCTTTCTTTGCACATGAAGGAAAATGATGAGAATTTGTTTGCTGATCATGTTCCTGTCTATGAGTTTTGGTGCCAAACTGGTTTCCAGTCTCAGATGTAAAATCTGAGAGAGCGCAGCATAAATGAGAATAAATCTCTCTCTACCCACAGCTTTTACGCTGCTTCTCTCTCACCAGGATATCCCTTGCATCCCTGGCTATTTCTCAACCAGCAATTCTCAGGATCTCATTAAGCTAATGCATGGCTCACAGCGGAACAAATCTCCAGCACTTTATGAAAATGATTACACAAAGTATCTATTAGACTCATATTATGCATTTAAGGATTGGCAAAACAAGACAGATACAGAAAGGCCCTACTTTTTAACGACAAAAAGCTAATGTAATTGATGCAAAAGCAAATTTAATATTTATATCAGTACACAACAATCCTGCAGTACAAAATCACAGTTCAGATTTACTTCTATAATATAAACTCACAACAATAGGAAGGTTGCCAAAATCTATAAAAAAAAGACGTTATTGCAATTTATTCAACTTAAACTTAAATATTAGCCACTATTCTTATGGTTTATATGGTTTGCAGTTTGTCTCAAATTGACGAAAGTCTTTCTTGCCTTTTAAAACATTGTCATGTTTACCTGTGACAAGGACATAAATGTATTTTTTCCCCACTATTTTTCTCTATTATCCCAAATTTCTTTGGAATTCAGTCTTTTGCCTTTATTCTCCACTCTCACTCCACCATCCCAACATACTAAATACATCGAAATGTAATATTCCAAGTTGCTAATTTGCTTAAGATGTCAGAATTATGATTATTAAATTCATTTCTTGTATGAGAAACAGCAATGACTCTTGTATTATAGTGTATGAGATAATATTTAGGGGTAATTATGTTTTTTTTTTCTTTTACTTCTTCATCTTTTCCTAATTCATACCTTCAAAGCTAATGATTTATATGGTGTTATTGCCATTACGTTATTGACTTGTGCTGTCTTCCATGCCTCTCCTAAGAGTGGTATCCTGGCTGATATCCCTGGTTGCTCATTTGGGTTACTCTCTCCTCATCATCCTTATTCTGTCTCTTGTCCTTTTATGCTAGTTGTTTTTGTGTTTTTTTTTAGCCAAGCAGTTTTTTGACAGAACGTAAGGCACCGGTGTCAAATTCTCAGCCCTCGAGCCAATTAAAATCATACTAATTAGAATCACTCTTGCAAAAATGGCAGCCTGAATCGATTGATAATAAACTACTACCCAACTATCTCATACTGAAGCTGTGTCAAAAACAACAGCAACAGCAGCAAAATAAACACTAGTTACCACTCACTAGTCACTACTTTGCAATAAATACCTCTAACGTACAGCCATGCGTAAGGTCATTCAAATATTTTTCAAAATTAGGTAATATGACCGTCCCAAAAAAGTCACCCTAGAGGCCAAAGCATGCAAGTGAGCTTATCACCAGAACAGCTTTCCCTCTCGTTTTTGCTGATGAGATCTCTATCAGGCAGGCAGCTTTCACAAAGGCATTTCAGTTGTGTATCTTGCATAGTCTGGTAAGGGTGGGCCGCGCTGCTCATCAGCTAGTAAGGGAGAATTGGCAGCTGATTTCTCAAGCCAACACATTTATAAGAACAGCATTGAACCTCCAGCATTCAAGAGCCTGTGCCCTTCTCACTCACATGAGGACATGTCTCTGTTCTGGGCATTCAGGGTCTAGCTGTGAGCTGATAACCAACTTCTACAAAGCTTATAGTTCCATCAAGCCCAAAGAGATTACCACTGCGGCTGTCGTCAACATTCTTATCATCCTCTACAGGAGCCAGTGCCACACATAGCAGTCTGGCTGAATCTGATTGGCAAGCAAAATAATGACTGCCTGCCACGTGTTGACAGGGTGGCTAGCTTTCTCAGTGAATCTAGTTTGTGGAATTGTGAGGACTGTTTCCATGTTAAGGAGCTTTTTACTGTTCCCAGTGAGAATGTTCCAGAATGCTGCAATCCTTATGAAGGGGGTGGACGTGTCCTGAATGTCCTCCATGGTGGGGGAAATAAAAGCCTGTTGTCAGATTTTGACAGTATGTCAACATGTGCCTGACTATCAGGGAAACCAGGCTGCTTTCATACACCTCAGAACACCCTTGATGCTTGAGAATGGATTAAGGTTAGACTGAATTATAATGTTTGTCCATGCAAATCTTTAAAAGCATCTGCTTTTTGGGAGATGGGAAAATGAAAACCTCCAAGGTTTGCACAGCATGAATTGGTGCATTAAATGAGCCTTAGCATACAGAACTGTAAGGATTTTTAGGACCCTCTACCTTGAATTGGACAGAAGTATGTTCAGTAGAACCCTTTGTTGTGAACCATGGGGTGTACCATCTCAATCGTCCCTCTGTCCAGGTGAGAAGGAAATCTTTGGGTTAAATTGCCAACTGGCTTCTGTATCCCAACAATAATGTATTTAGGACCTATACTGATGTGATGAAGTTACTGCCTGAAGAGAAATGTTTTCAGGTGTTGTCAGCCTCTGCTCTTCATAAATGTGCTCCATCCCACCCTTTAGATGTAGGGGTGCTGTTTAGGACCTACCATACATGATGGACAGGGGGCGCTCAGTCACTTGCTGTTGTGATAAACAGCATGTTATGGTGTGACACATCCTGCTTGTGTGAGGAAAATGGTTAATATAAATATGTCTCCTCTTCTTGACTTATTTGGCAGCAGGTCCAGAGACCAACCATGGTTGATTGCACATGCCTGAAAGATTATTGCAGATTATTTAAAACACACCTGGTACTATATGTAAACAAGGTTGGTGAAGCGTCACTCCATATCCTGCCAATAGTAATGTGTCAATCAGCTCCCTCATAGAGGCATCAGCTTCTGCAGATTGGGGTGATTGTTCTAATGCTAGCTGTACGACAGCTAATATAATGCCAGTGTGTACAACATATTATTAAGGTGGTGTGACTCTAGATGTATTGGCATCAATGCAAGGCATGAGGTCCAGCCTGATCATGCTCAGTCCTTTCAGTTGGTGCACTTGATCTACCTGTTTAGGAAGTCCTCCTTCAAAGCTCTTAAAAACCTTTTCCCAGACTGGTTTTCAGGTGTTGCTAGGTCATTACCAGCTGGGAAGAATCTCAAGTGCAAGTTGGAAATAGTGTTCTCGATCTTGCCCAATGGGCATCAGGGCATGTGACTAATCATTAGACTATAATGAGGGCTCTGTTTGAGGACTTCAGTCTCTGACTCTGCAGTCTCAGATCCTGACTCACTGATTTCCATTGAGCCATGTCTGCTTAGAAACTGAGACAGATTGCTTTCAGGGCTTCTTGTAATGTTTATCTGTCTGTTGAGTCCATTTAGACCAGCTGGATTCTCGGTAGGAATTTTGGATCTGGTCCTGTTGTGAGTCTTGTTACAGAAATATGTGCAAAGCAAAGACAAATTGTAACACTACCTATAATCCTTGTTTGATTTTTTTTTACACACTAAAGGCACACCATAAATGTATGTACATTATTAGATGTGTGAATTCTAAGTGTTCAAATGTCTAATATTATCAAACTATTTCAAAAGAAGTTCTCGTAAAGACTGGCCTTGTCATTACAAGATGAAAAGCATTAAAACGTTGGTCTGTTTTTAATCCCGGGCAGGGTCCATATGGAGGGTAGATCCAGAGTCTCCCCCAGAACCATTGGGGATTAATTCACATTGCAGGGCAACTTGTACACACAAAGACACGCACTCATTCACACTTAGAGGGAATTTAAATTCTACTTACCAGGTTATTTTTGTGAGGGAGGAGGAAAGCCAGATGAAACATACGAGGAATTGGGGAGAACATTAAAAACTCGGTTTTTAGTTCCTCAGCACTTTAAATTAACTATTAAATTGCACTATTAAATTCTGTTTATCAATGTTGTAGCTTGGTTATACATACATACATACATACATACTACTACTACTACTAATAATAATAATAATATTTGAATAATTATTTGAAACATAAACTGTAATTCATTTTAATTCCTAGATAAACTACCAGTGAATAGTAAAATTGATTTGTTTGAACAATAGTGCATCTCTTGAACTCCAACTCAGGAAAAATCTGAACCTATGACATCAAAAGTCTCCTGCAATGCATATGGCTGCTTTAAACCTGACTGTTGATGCTATATAGTTCATCTAAATTACGCTACTTTCCACCACCTACGTCTGTTAATATTCATTCATTCATTCATTGTCTACCGCTTATCCGATCTATTCTCGAGTCACAGGGAGCCTGTGCCTATCTCAGGCGTCATAGGGCATCAAGGCAGGATACACCCTGGATGGAGTGCCAACCCATCACAGGGCACACACACACTCTCATTCACTCACGCAATCACACACTACGGACAATTTAGAGATGCCAATCAACCTTCAATGCATGTCTTTGGACTGGGGGGAGGAAACCGGAGTACCCGGAGGAAACCCCCGAGGCACGGGGAGAACATGCAAACTCCACACACACATGGCGGAGGCGGGAATCAAACCCCCAACCCTGGAGGTGTGAGGCAAACGTGCTAACCACTAAGCCACCGTGCCACCGTGCCCCCGTCTGTTAATATTCTTGTGAATAAAATGGCTTGCTATTTGGTCTTTTTGATATATACATCAACGTACAAATGAAAACTTAAACTGTGACATAAACTGGACTCTAGAAAAAAATATATTTTTCTGACATTTATTTGCACAGGACACCAACGATGCAAGAAAACAAACAGCAACATGGGCACAGAGGGGAGTGCAGAGAGCTGAACACACACACACACACACACACACACCACACACACACACACGCACACACACACACCACACACACACACACACACACACACGCACACACACACACACACACACACACACACACACACACACACACACACACACACACACACAACACACAGGGCTGGGTGGGATGCTCCCTACAATTAACAAAATGAAAGGGAAGAATGGTTAATATATGCGTTGGAATTTACGCCCTCATCTGCTGTGCTATGTTTATGGGGGACAAACTGCTTTCTATGTAGTAAAACTGTGTGCGTTGACAGTTAAAGAGTGTTTTTTGCGTAAAGTACAGTGTAGCGTCATAGCATGTGTCACTATGGTGACGACTGCGCCAACAAAAACAAATATGATGTGGCCCTTACACATATAAAAAAAATACTTCCGTGAAAAAAAACCGTCAATATCACATCTAATCAATCTTTTCAAGTTTAATCACAAAAAAAAAGAATTAAATATGAATTTGTTAATGTAAAATAAGGTGTTAATATTACTATTAATGTGAGTGAGTGTTAATTTGGACCACAGTTCATTCGAAAATCTCCTCGATCTCAGGTAGTGTTTATTTCTCACCACAGTAAACCTTATAAGTGATTCTGCAATCTTTTGTATAAAGTTCACACACATTTTTAGACATATTAGACAAAATTGTAAGAACCAACGACTGGCCACACACAGGCACAGGGAAGTGTGACACCCCTACTGATACACACCCTGTAACCACAGCAGACTTTGAAGTGTGCACATGAAACACTCGATGCACTGATAATAGCATTGAAATGCACACAAGCCTTTTCTACTACAACAACAACACAAACAGTGGAAATCAAGCCATTTCTTTCCCAGAGAGTTCGTGAGAAGCTGTGTTCCGAAACAAATCCAGCATTGTACTGGTTTGAAGCTGGAGTAGAAAACAAGACATAATGTTTTAAAGATGCTGTGTGTTTCAGCAGAGCATGGCAAAGTATTTTAGCTTAGCCTTTTAAGCGTGCCAGAGTAGTCTGGTTAACATGCACATATCGTCTCTTTTGTGTCTGTATGTGCTTTTTGCAAGCAGACAGTTGTTCAGGCGGGAGAGTCGGTGTGTGTGCCTGCTCAGACACACAAGAGCTGACTTAGCAAAACACACCGCAAAGATGTGAATACGCATGAAAGCAGATGGTGCACCCTCACACTAAACCATATGAACAGCTGAAGCCTGTGATACCACACACACACACACACACACACACACACACACACACACACACACACACACATCACTGACACCTGCAGACAGACAGACACACACACACATACACACGCACACACACACACACAATATGTAGAACAGCATATTATTGCTGGTGGTTGTTATTAGCCAGTATCTGACACTTTAGCTTTTTCAGGTATGCGAGAGCTACACAGGCCTGAGCCCCCAACTTATCCTCAATACTGTAATAGCCTCAGGCACATTCCACTGTGTGTGTGTGTGTGTGTGTGTGTGTGTGTGGCATTGTAATTCAGTAATTCAGACACTAACCCCCAACCTTCCCCTCTTTCACAGTCTGCCCCCCTCACCATGTTGACATGCTGCAGAATGTGAATAGCCCGACACGTTTGAATGTTAACATTTCAATGAGAAAAAAACTATCTCTCATCCTTTGTCAGTAGAAAGGAGGCAAAAGAGTTTCCATCGGCTGCAGGGAACAGTAACGACCATGTGATTGAAATGAGCAGATTGGGAGAATAGAGCTATCTCAGGCTCTTTGCATTCTTTAAGGAAGTTTTCTGGGAAAAGTGCTTGAATGGCTGAACAAAGTGGGCAGTATGAAAAAGATCTCTTATCATCAACAACAGCAACAACAATGACACACACACATACAGGCATTGTCAGCAATGAATAATCACTCAGTATCAACTCTGTGTGCTAATCATTAGCATTCATGTTTAAAAATTCAATGTACTGCTACTCTGCTGGTGAAAAAAATCTAGTATTTATAAAAATAAACTCAAATATTAAATTGATTTATTTTATAAAACTGCTTAGATCATTAGTGCAGTACTTATTTAAAGTGCAAACACCATTTATGTCTAATAGCTAATAATACTACTCACACTAATAACACTACTAATCCGCTAATAACTATTATTTATGAATAAATAATGACTAATAACAAGGAGACTTGATCCAGTCAGAATCTGTAGCCTAGTATAATATGCTAAAACTCTAGTATTTATGTATATTGTCATACAAAGGGTGGAAAAAGTCTACACACCCCTGTTAAAAATGCAGATTTTTGTGATATGAAAGACAAATCATATCAGCACATTTACTCTTTTTAGTAACTAATTACATCCTCTACAATGCCAGTGAAATTCAACCTGAACACATTTCAGAGAAAAACTAAGAATAACGTAATTGCATAAGTGTACACACCCCGTTGAACTAATATTAATTTTGAAACACCTTTTGATTTGATTACAGCACTCTATCCTGTCTGGATAAAAGTCTATCAGGGAAGATCTCCACTTGGAAATATTTCTCCACTCTTCCTAGCCAAAACGTTCCAGATCCGTCAGATTGCGAGAGCATCTCCAGCCTGCTTCAGGTCACTTTCATGCTGAAAGATGCCAGAAGGTTCTGTGCCAAAATGGACTGCTTCTTGGACAGTCCCTTCACATCACTAAATCCCCAGTTCCAGCTGAAATAAGAAGCCCAAAAGCATGATGCTGCCACCATCGTGCTTCACCAAGAGGTATGGTGTTCTTTTGCTGATGTGCTGTATTTATTAAGAGCAAAATGTTCCATATTAGTCTCATCACACCATAAAACATTTTTCCACATGATTTTGGGGAGACTTGATATATGTTTTTGCAAAGTCTTGGATTTATTTTGTTAGAAAAGGCTTGCGTCTTGCCACCCTGGCTCAGACAGATGAAGAACACAGGATATAGCTGTCTCATGAAGGGAGCAGCCAGTACTTGCTCTTTTAATGCTTCTGTAGCCTCTTGGCAGCTTCCATCTTGGCAGCCTCTTCTCATCAATTGTAGAGGGACATTCTGTTCTAGGTAAAATCACTTTTGTGCCTTATTTTCTCCACTTCACTGTGTTCCATGGAATATTGAATACCTTGGATGTTGTTTTGTAGCCCTCTCCTGAGTGATACGTTTGTACAATGAGACCCCACTGATGCTTTGTTTAAATCTTTCTTCTTTTTTTAATAGCTTTTTTCTCTAAAATTTGTCACCCTGCTGTTTTAACAGGGCTGTGTAAAGTTTTATATGGATTGCGTATACTAAAATTCAGATATACTCATAAACAGTTATAGTGTAAACTCTTACATCTTAAATACTCACATAATATATTATCCTTCAACTCAAATATAGTCAAATGTACTTAAATATATCACACAGGCAAATATATTCAAACTCATATCTACTCATATAAATATTAATATAATCAGACTCAAAAGCCTATATTTAAGTAATAAATAGACATATATACTACATGACTCATGAATTACATATACATGTAGTCATATACAGCAAACTCAGATGTACTCAAATATGGTCCTATACTTTACACTCAAACTCAAATATATTCAAATAGTCAAATATAATCAGACTCTAATATTTTTTAGAAATAGGCATATTTTCCTAAGTCGTAGTAAGACTGAGTACATGTGTGTGAATGAAAGGGAGGGAAGTGGAACAGTAAGGTTACAGGGTGAAGAGGTGAAGAAGATACAGGAGTTTAAGTACTTGGGGTCAACAGTCCAGATTAATGGAGAGTGTGGGAAAGAGGTAAAGAAACGAGTGCAGGCAGGTTGGAATGGGTGGAGAAAGGTGTGGGGAGTTCTGTGTGATAGGAAAATATCAGCGAGAATCAAGGGGAAGGTGTACAGGACAGGGGTGAGAGCGGCCATGCTGTATGGTTTAGAGACAGTGTCACTGAGGAAGAGACAGGAGTCAGAGCTAGAGGTAGCAGAGCTGAAGATGTTGAGGTTCTCTTTGGGAGTGACAAGATTGGACAGGGTTAGGAACGAGTACATCAGAGGGACAGCTCATGTTGGACGTTTGGGGACGTTTGTTACTATATAAGCATATATATACTATATGCTTATATAGTAACATACTGAAACCCAGTTTAGTCAAATATAGGATATTGTGACTATATGACTATATTTGAGTTTGAGTATAGAATATACTGTATGTTGTTTACTCAAGCTCAAACATCATCAAATACACTCAGATTCCAATATATATTTAAATATAGATAATATTTCAATATACTCATATAGTGTGCGCTCAAACTCAGATATACTCAGATACACAAAACCTGTGCTAATCATGAATATTCCATGGAAAATGAGTGGGTTTTTTTTTCTGTTAAGCATTCTTGGAGGCACTTCAAATACTGACTGGGAGCAGGATATGGGATGATGCTTATATATTTGTTTTGTGTCATTTATCTTTTATATATTATTGGATATATTTCTTGTACTTGGAACACATTATATGTGAGTAAGCATTACAGGTATATTACTGTAAGCATTACAGGTATATGAGTGAGCATTACAGGTATATTACTGTGTCCTCCACCAGCATTAATAAATGCAAAACATCAGACATCAGCTTGATTGATGAAGGTTAAAAAAATAACCACTTGAGTAATTTGAGTTGTTAAGGTTGGACCTCAGTAACAAATCTGGACGTGAATTTCACATTTGAGATGGATTCATAGACCTGAGTGGATAAAAAGTGAATATTGGAAGTACTTGAATTTGCTTAATTATTTAAAAAAAAAAAACATTTATAAATATTATACACAATAATCAGTAAATACAACTGAAGCATTCTAACAGACCATGCTTTGCTAATTACAGCTGCATCGTTATACAGAATTTAGGTTATCTATAATTAGCACATGAAACACTTTTAAGGAATTTACAAATTGATGGTTAAAAACATATAAGGCATTTCATTTGCAAATCAGCCAGGATATGCTTTATAACTACATTTAACATTTCATTTGAACTGATCTTTGGAAATGACAGTTGCCTTGATCATTTGATCATAATGGCTTTGGTCACATATCTTTCAAGGAAAACTCGCAGGAACGGGCAAAATTGCTCCTTTAGATGAAGATCAATCGGTATTTCCAGTTAGTTCAATCACACACTCACGCAGACTAACACTTCTAAGAAACCAGTGCAGACTGATGTGTTGTCTTTTGAAATATAAACTGGTCACTTTGAAATCCCTGTCTCTGTCCCCCCAATAACACACACATACATACACACAGTACAATGTACAACAGCTTCTCAGTAATAGTCTGGCTCGTATCGTTATTTAAGATGTCAGTGTTACCCGCTTGAGGCAGCACACAGCGCAGATGTAAAAATGTGGAGAGAAAATGAATTGAGAAGAAAACATATCAGAACATATCACTGCACACAAACTCACATACTTCATTATCTGCTTTTGGAAGCAGCTTTGATTCACTGACTGAGGATTTTGAGACTCAGATATTAGAGCCTCAGCCAGTGTTTAAAATAAACTCCACTTCTCATTCAGTAATCTTCTAATTTGTGTCTTTTATTCCGTATTCCCCCAGTTACATTCCAAACTTTATCTCCGATACATGCTTCTCCTCCCCCAGTTTAGGTTTTACCCCACCCCCTTTCCTTCAGGGTGTGTTACCCCACATTACCCCACTGGTCACAGGCTCCCTCTGGTTCCTTTGTTAAGCCGTGTGAGTGACACCTCCCCAGTTATAACCCAGCAGCTTCTCCTGGCTTGACGTGGATTCTTAGTTCCACCCAGCCAGAAAGTGTTTAATACACACACACACACACACACACACACACACACACACACACACACACACACACACACACACACACACACAAACACACACATGCATATTGTGACTTGCAACACAAACACACACACATATTGTGACTTTCAGCAGGCACACACACACACACACACACACACATTGTAACTTTCAGCAGACACACACAAATTGTGACTTGCAACACACACACACACACACACACACACACACACACACACAAACACACACATGCATATTGTGACTTGCAACACAAACACACACACATATTGTAACTTTCAGCAGGCACACACACACACACACATATTGTAACTTTCAGCAGACACACACAAATTGTGACTTGCAACACACACACACACACACACACACACACACACACACACACACACACACACTGTACCTTTCAGCAGACACACACACACACACACGCATATTGCAACAAACCAACAGCCATACACACACATTGTAACCTGCAACACAAACACACACACACAAAAACATACACACACACTGTAACCTGCAACACAAACACACACACACACAAACATACACACACATATTGTAAGTTTCAGCAGACACACACACACATAAATTGTGACTTGCAACACACACACACACACACACACACACACACACACACACACTGTACCTTTCAGCAGACACACACACACACACACACGCATATTGCAACAAATCAACAGCCATACACACACACTGTAACCTGCAACACAAACACACACACACACACAAACATACACACACATATTGTAAGTTTCAGCAGACACACACACACATAAATTGTGACTTGCAACACACACACGCGCACGCACACACGCACACACACACACACACACACACACACACACACACAGATCTGATGTACCCTTTTTCAAATTTAACTAAACTCACTCTCATTCAGTCACATTCAGTAATTCAAAAGAAGTACAAAAAAAAAAACCCATTTCAACCATTTTATCTTTGCAGCCTGACCTTGGGATAAAGCACGATACTCCAGCAGAAGAGGAGGTTTGAAGAGTCTCTACTCATTACAATCAAATTAGATGTTCTGTTCCAGCCTATCACTCTATTATACACAATGGCTTAGTGCGGAACACAACATGTCGTATTGAGTTGGGACAAATGCAATAAAAGCTTCCTGGTACATTGTGCCATTTTCCACACGTAATCTCTTCCTCCACTTGAATTTATAGCTTTAAATCTGAAACCGTAAAGAACAGAGTACTGAAAAGCAGAATACGCTTAGGCTTAATGATCCGAGCGAGTCCGTTTAACACCTAGCTTTTGTGCCGCATCCGGGTGTGAATGCAGAACAGTCTGATGTGATGCCTCCTCAACGAGATGTTAAACATGCATTACCTCGCGCCTCGCCTCACTCTCTGACACCCCGCTGAAGCCTGGAGACACCTAGGGCTTTTGTTGGCGAGCTAGCATGCCGATAATTAGCATGCGCACATTAGTGCTAGCAGCAATCTAAGCGTGGCTGCTAAAATCACATCTCCTAAGCTGATAGAACCAGCACTGAACTGGTAAAAGTTTTAGCACTAAACTTCGGCTTTCACTCAGGGTTTAGCTGCTGAATCCAGGTCAAGGTTTAGTAGAGTTTAGAAAGATGTGGGTTTTGAAATAAAGCTACAAGTTGGCATTGATTCAAGTAGAGAGAGTATATACTATTGTACAAAATTCTTTATTGCAAAGCTTCTGCATAATATATTTGAGAAGAAAAGTGATTTCCAGGCATTGAGTTTCTGAATAGAGAGATCTTTTCTGCACTGAAGAAAACAGATATGATGAGTTCAGCAGAGCTCTGAAACCCAGTTGTCTGAAAATAGCTTAAAAATAGAAGTAACAGCGAGCCAAAGTCTGCAGATGAAGAAGTATGAAGCCTGGAATAAGCTTGTAGCCGAATAATAATTTGCTTATAAAACTGCACAATAGCTACACAACTGAGGAGATCTGATGCAGTGTTAAAGGCTGTTTTCTCTTTTTGTAACATTCTATGAACTTTTTCATTTGATTATTTCTGAGCGCATCTTTGCTTTAACATGTTCTACACAATTTTCTAGCTTTATTATGTCTTATTACATATTAATAAGCACTGTTCAGCTAAATATGTGACCACTTTTCACTCAATATCGGCCTCACTATACATCTCTACCGGAAACTCGCTCTTACTCCAGACGCTTGTTGTTCATTTTCTATTTTTTAGCTCATAAACAACTCTTTCTGGTTTCTGGTAAGTCATTGGACAGCTAATTTTGCAGATCTTGTATCACTCTCAGATTCCTTGGATCTTTGCCGAATGCTTGGCTTGGATTCGTTGGCTACGATGATAAAAATACCCTCTTGAAACAAATAGCTGTAAAAAAAAAAAAAAAAAAAAATCTGGGATTCTTCAATGCTGGATCTTTTCTCTCCTAATAAAATTATATTAAAACTATAATTCATATTCCTGCTATTGCATCGATTCACTTTATTCCTTTTTTTTTTTTTTTTAACTCTTTGTATTCAGCATACTTCATGTTCTTTACTTTTTACATGCTCTCTAGTCCTGTCCTGTATCATCCAAGCCTCAGTCTCTCATCACTATCCTATTGTGCTGACACATAAATGGCAAACAGCCAGAACCTACTGTAGGTTCTGAACCTACAGAACCTACAGAACCCAGAAATAAACACAAATTAATACAAGAAAAAAGTTTGAAATGCAGGTGAGGATCAACAGCCAACAGCCAGAATGAGTCTTTATTTGTTCTGTTTAATATTTTCTTTTCTTTTTTTTCCATTTTGAATTCCTAGAATATACTTGTGTTTGGGGGACAACATCACACACCAACAGAAAGATTTCTGATGTGGTGAACAGAGGTATGCAGCTTGTCGAAGGCTGTGTGTTTTGTGTGTGTGTGTTTTAATGGCGTGAGGCCGGCAAATCAGCCCCATTAATTTTAAATTTCACCAAAAGCCACCTGTCAGCATGCCTGTTATCAAATATACATACCAGCTCCTAATCACACGGGGCCCGCTGCCAAAATACCTGCACAGGCCAACGCATGAGCGCAGGTGAAAGACAGGAGATAGAAAGTGGGCAACAGAAAAGGAGATGAGTAAAGTATGTGGTTATTTAAGACCAGTGAGTGAAATTTATCACCAGATAAAACAGTGCCACAATTCCCCTAACACTATGTGTTGTATGTTTTCTAAGAGACTATCACTATCACACTTTCAAAACAAAAGCATCTATAAGACTTTAATCTTCTGAAGCACTTGACCACAGAGTGGCAGTGAGATTAAACACCTCGAACCTACAACTACAGTAAAGCACTTAGACTGACTAAAAAAACTAATAAAGTCTGACATAAACTGACCACATGTGAGCCCGCATGAGCCAAGTAGCACACAGAGAGGTATTATGACCAGGCATCAAGGCATATTTCAGCCTCAGTTGAGTGATTGCTGTTAATGGCGGTTAAATGTCGGGCAGTAATTGTGCTTACGTAGCCAGCGAGCTGATAGCGGCATGACAATCCGTCTAGGGAATGATTAAACTCACAATTGAGTTTGCAGTGTCTTGGGGGGGATTGACTATCTACAAAATGGCAGTGGACATTCCCAACACACACAAAAACACACAGACACACACACACACACACACACACACAAACACTAGAGACATCCCCCCTCCCCCTGCTAAGACACTGAGGCAAGTCAGTACATGCCAAAAAACGCTGGAGCAGACCAAACAGTAAAAAAGATGGGAACTGCACAAAGACCTACTACAGCACCACAAACAACAAACCTGTGAGCAATATGTCGTCCATTTCAACACATAGTTAGCACCTGCAGCCTACACACATACACGCCGTGAGCTATTCTTCAGTTTTAACAACATCTTCGTGATGTACTGGCACAAGCCAAGAAGTGAGACAATGATGTGTCATAGAAAAGCAAGGACACAATGAGTCTTAGAGTAGGTTTTTATCATTTTATGAACATTCGCTCACATATTGAGGTTCTGAAAAATTGGCAAAAGAAAAGGTTTCCTTCATTTTGTTTCGTTAATAATGAAAAACAACAAGATAAGTTATACATATTAGGGCCAGTCTTTGAAGGACAGAAATACATTCTAGTTATGGCATCTTTTATTTTATAATAATATTTTTATTAAAATCAGTATTAATTACACAATTATGGATACTGATTTCTTATCCTGTTGCTGAATGGATAGAAAACCCACTCCGACTTCTGAAGGTGATCTTGAGGAGCAAGTAGCCAGTGAATATTTTGCCCATTCAGTTCCTCCAGACATAAAAGAAGAACAAGCTAGAAAGGGAATGCCATCTAGTTATAGCCATGCCAACTCTCCTTCAAGTCCTACTAAGATAAACCCAATTTAACTAACAGTTTGGATTATGCTGTATGGCTGATTACATCGACGCAGGAGAGGAAGCTGACAGATCTGCTTCAAATAAACACTTTAATCAAAAGCCAGTTTTGTTTGAACATGTTAAATGGAGTGTTGTAATCACATCCTTGTTACTTCACAAGCTAGTTTAGCACCTCCTGTCACAGATGAAAACGCAATATATGGAAGAGAGCAAGAAAGAGTGCTAATTGGGGTTAAGAAAGAATGGCTTTAACACATGAAAGATTGTCATGTTTTTTTTTTATTGTGTGTATTAGGACATGAATATTACTTAAGTACAGAGTTGCTGAGGTGTTTTTTTTAAAGGTTTGGACATATATTATACATTCTATATTATAAACTTTATTCTTTAAGGCTACAATCAAGTACATCATGACCATGTATTCTTCTTCCTCTTCTTCTTCTTCTTCTTCTTCTTCTTCTTCTTCTTCTTCTTCTTCTTCTTCTTATTATTATTATTATTATTATTATTATTCTGTGGTAACAAGATATCGAAGGTATTGCCTTGAATTGTGTAACTTAAACCCATGAATTAATATGTTGTGGGAGTCCCTATGCTTAATACTTGGCCTTTAGTTAATGATTTCGTGAGCACAAACGAACTAAAAGTCTATTCACATCACAGTGACTCCAGCATGTATTGTTATTGTTTGTGTCTCAAGATTCAGATAAAAAGTAATATTACAAATCATTCCCATGCTTATGTTGTAATTCAATAGATTTCTTCTGTGTTAAAAGACAATAGCTGTGTGGCTGCACATTATTAAAATAATCACCATTAAGTCACCTTTGTACTGTCGCACTATATTGCTAAAAGTTTTTGGATACCTAATGATCACACCTTCATGTGTTTCGACCCCAACGAACACCTTTGGGATGAACTGGAACACCGACTGCACCCCAGTCCTCACTTTTACAACAACAGTGTCTGATCTCACTAATGCTCTCACTAATCCCCACAGTCACACTCCCACATCTAGCGGAAAGTCTTCACAGAAGAGTGGAGAGGTTTATAACAGGAAAACAGGAGGAATAAATCTTTAACGGGATGTTCAACAAGCAAATATGGGTGTGATTGGTTATGTGCCCATATACCTTTGGCCATATAGTTTATAGATGTATGCAATCATGAGATTTTGAAATGATTCTGTGTTTTTAGTCTGAGTCAAGGCTTTATTTATCTCATTATAATGGCAGTAATATATCGGGTTAGCTCCAGGTTCAGTGCATACTGGCAGAAACACGATGTTATTTTAACCTAAAATGCAGCTGTCCCACAGTCATACAGTTTGGCCATAAAGGAAAAGTAAATGTGGGAAAGTTTTGTTTTTGAGGTGACAGGTGACAGAAAACCAGGTGCTTGAACCAAAAAGAGTTGAAAAGAAGATAATATATCATCTATAATAATATATATAATATAATTCTGATTTCGTTTACGTAAATAGGTTTACAAAGACAAAATAAAATATGTCAAAGTGGAGATAGAAGATACAGAAGATAACATCAACCCCGTGTGCAGGCTCTGGTAGAGGAGTCGTTCACCAAGTAGTCGGTTCTTTTAGATGAAGCTTGAGAGTCGACTCGGGGTATAATTGAATCAAAAACACTCAATGGAAACCTCTTTCCAACACGTCAGCTGTTCGTCAGAGCGAATAATGAGGAGTGTATATGATTTCCAGCTGTGTGGATGACAGAGTGTCCTTCTTCACGTCTGCTTGTTGTTAGAAATAAATGTTTATAATGAAGCACAGAAAAACAACAATAACATCAAAGCAGGAAAGTTTACTTTATGTCCTAATGCGCATTTATAGTGTCTTGTTTTTATTACTACACACATTTAATGAAACAATTTCAGACATATTTAGAAATAAACAACAATTCCTGGTTAAAACATCGCAGTTTAGAAGAATTAAAAATATTTGCTAGCCAAAAGAGTCAGCTTTTACTGTCCAAATGATTTGACTCAGTGAAAGGACTCCCTAGCATCTGGAATGGTTTGCTCCCTTATCAGCATTCTGATTGGTTGGCGGCTCCACATGAAAGTAGGTAGGCGGGGACTCTGAGCCGGACAACAACCAATCACAGACGAGCTTTTCTGGTGCGCTTATAAATGTCCCGAACTCGTTCGCTCTAGCCTCAGAGCGCTGAATCCTGTGCACAGGGAGTGCAACAGGTACAATTTATTGCAACTGTTATTATTATTATTATTATAATTATTATTATTATTATTGTTTGCAGATTTAGTACCAAACCAAAGTCATCAGAGGAGACGTGGCTTATTTTTTTTTTGTGGCATTTTGTATTTCGAATGACGGAGTGGACATTGCCAAGTTCTTCTGCTTGGACTTTGTTTTTCTGTTTAATTAAAAAAAAATAAAAAAAAATATCTGCTTTAAGTCATCATGCGCCTCATCCAGAACATGTCTACTATAGTGGAGTACCCCAGCTCGGAGTGTCTGTCCAACCGCGTCATTAAGATCGCCGTACTCGGGGGCAGTGGAGTGGGCAAAACCGGTAAGTTTACCCTACTGTTAAAACCCTGCCTTGAGGATTTTACTGTAACAGCTGTGTTTGGTTGAAAGCTCATAGACTCATGTGCGTCTTGTTTTCCAGCGCTCGTTGTTCGCTTCCTCACCAAGCGCTTCATTGGCGACTACGAAAGAAATGCAGGTAAAAACCACTTCATTTTCATTTACGAACATCTGTACAATCTCCATGTCATCATGTCAACACCTGCTAAATTTGTGTTAATATTCACAGGCAACCTGTATTCCAGAGAAGTCCAAATCGACGGAGAACAAGTGGCTATTCAAGTGCAGGACACACCTGGAGTCCAGGTAAGCTGAGAGAAATATAGAGGTTTTTCCTGAGAGCGCACTGATTTGTTTCGCCTTTTGTAAAAGAGCACAAGCCTTTTGCTGGATTTGTTTTGGATCCTGTTGTCACTCAGCTTGGAGTCTCACATCATGATTTTTCTAAACCCACGAACATCACGACGCACAGTGGGAGACTGAGCTGTGTGTGGTTTGTGGCTCTGTCTCAGATTCCCTCAGTTTTCCTGAACGACAAGCCATTTTTGTGCTTTAATTTCTATGTCGTGCCGAGGCTCGTTTCCTGACCCGGGCTTTGCTCCAAAAACCGCAGAATGTCTGTACTTCAGACTACAAGTCTAGCCACCTCATTTCCCCTCAGTTCGTGTAAGGGTTATCCAAACGAACTGACCGATACTAAACCATACTGTAACACTACCATCAGAGAGATATCAGATACATGAGCGTCTCTGTAACTACCAAGATTTAGTTTTTATTTTTTTGGCAAGGTAGCATCTCTAAATGGCTTGCTTTTTTTTTTTTTTTTTGACAAGACTCCAGTGTGAAATGTTTCATTTTCTAGACCAGGTTTAAAAGTTTCTACACTACATAGCAACAAGTATGTGGACATTTCACCATCACACCCATATGTGCTTGTTGAACATCTCATTCCAGATGTTTTTGATGTTATAATGGAGATGAGTGGTGTTGAGTGAGGAGGTCTGGGTGCACGTCGGTGTTCAGTGGAGTCAGGGCTCTGTGCAGGACACTTCAGATCTTTCACTCCAGCCTTAACACACCATTAGCACCGTCATGTGCATTGAAGTCAATTTGTACCCCTAAAGCACACAAAGGCATCTTATAAAATGCTTCCAACTATTGTGGTAATAGTTCAGAGAAGTGTGTGATGGTTCGGTGTTGACATACTTCTAGTCATATAGAGTATGATGCATTGAATTTGTTTTAGTTATGTTCCTGCCATTATGCATTTCCAACCTGTGTTATGCTGAACAGGCAATCATTTAAATTCATGTCTCTTTCAGGTGAACGCCAACGGCCTGAGCTGCACCGAGCACGTGAGATGCTCCATCCAATGGGCCGACGCCGTGGTCATGGTCTATTCTGTTACAGACAGTCACAGCTTCGACCTCATTAGTCAGCTCCATCAGCTAGTCAGTCACGTGTATGCTGATAGACCGGCACCACCAGTTATCCTGCTGGCCAACAAGGCGGACATGGTGCACGTGAGGCGGGTGGAGGCTCAGCAGGGCCCGGCGCTGGCACTGGCACTGGGTTGCTCTTTCTATGAGGTGTCAGCCAGCGAAGACTACAGTCAGGTGCACGGAGCTTTCCACAGACTCTGCACAGAGCTTGCCAAAAGACAGGTGCCATTTAGCACCAGTGCAAATGCAGCTTCAGCCAGCAACGAGAAGAAGAGGTCACCTCTTATACCCAGGCCCAAATCCCCCAACATGCAGGACCTGAAGAGGCGCTTCAAGCAGGTGCTGTCTGCCAAAGTGCGCACAGTCACCTCCGTGTGAGGAAGAGAGCGAGGGATGAGCCCAGATGTGGGGCTAGACAAGATAAGAGCGCACGCTTGAGTGGCGGGCTGAAGATCTCTAAGATAGAGGCTCACTGAAGTAAAGTTTCAGTCTTGCTCTTGAGCTAAACTGCTAATCAGCACGCCACATCTAAATGGTGCTGAAATCAGTGACCTCTGACTTGTGAACTTTGACCATCTTGGTGGTGGAGGGTAAGCCACCTGTGCTGCTGTGACTGACTTGTACGAGAGCGGATATAGCAGGATACTCAGAACCGTGGTGTCTAAATCCGCCTTCAAGATGAAGAATGCAAAAAGACGATTGGACTAAATAAACATTAACGTACGCACACACTGCGTTATATCTGCAGACAACTTCACCTGGCAACAGAGCTTGTGAAGGACAGAGGGCTGGGTATTTTTTTATAGACGCAGACATTTTCTTTTTTTTTTGTCAAGGCTTTCAGCTCTCAGCAGAAACCAGCTGAAAGCAGGCATTGTTAAAGGAACGAGGCACTAAAGCTGAAGGCCACAAGCCATATGTGTTTCTGTGTGAAACACTTCAGTGCCAATTTGTACAATTTTTTTAAATGCACTTTACATCTTGCCCCAGGGCTAAGGCTTGATCTTATTTATTGTTTTGTGATTGAAAATAAAATATACTTGACTCTGAATATTTTTGGACTCTTTTGTTATATATATATATATATATATACGCTGCCTGTTTTTAGACCGAAAACACAAACTCAGCAGATTCACTTAATGGTGCTGGAGTTGCCCGTGTCATCAGTTACACACTCATTTGGCAGACAGAGCACAAGGTAGAACAATAAGAAGCTGGCCAACTCAGTGCGAACCCATTAAAATACTGACTTTAAGTCATAAATGTGGCTGGAATTGCTTGGTAATGTATTCTACACATCTGTAAAAAGTACAACACAGTGGTACTGTTCCTAAGAAACAGAAAGTGTGTGTGTAGAATGGAATATGACTCAGGGAGATTATACTGCACTATAGTACACCTTGTTAACCCCCCCCCCCCACACACACACACCCCACACACACCCCACACACACACAAACCAAATGAAGACAATGAATACTGAGTGAAAGGATGAAACTGTAGAGGCAAAAGTAAGGAGAGAAACAAAAGTGAACTCCAGCACTTATCTAACCCCATCCACCTCTCTCTCTCTCTCTCTCTCTCTCTCTCACACACACACACACACATACACACCACACAAAATATGCTGTTATTATTCTCAATTTTATTTTAACATGCAACAATTTACAAACCAAACTGTAAACAATTTGATCAACTTTGTACACTTTAAGAAGTGCCCTTAGCATCGATTTACTACTTTAACCGGGACATCAGCGTATTAAGATTTAGTCTTAGTGAAACACTTGTGTGTTGGTCTCTGGTACATAGAAAATGAAAAAGCTTATGTTATGTGTGTCTTTGGGAATGTGTATGTTATACTGTGTGTGTGTGTGTGTGTGTGTGTGTGTGTGTGTGTGTGTGTGTGTGTGTGTGGTCTTCTTTCTCTTCTCACACTCCTATATCAGGTGAGAGTCTGTCAGTGCTGAACAGCAGGTGTGGAATATCAGCTGGCCTCAGCAGCCTCGTGGAGATCACCAAAACCTGAGAGAGACACAAACACACACTACACATGAGCTCGTATAGCACCTGACTCACACTCACTCACACACACTCTCACTCACTCACTCACTCACTCACTCACTCACTCACTCACTCACTCACTCACTCACCTACTCTCTCTCTCTGTCTCTCTCTCTCTCTCTCTCTTCTTCTCTCTCTCTCTCTCTCTCTCTCACTCACACACACACACACACACACACACACACACACACACACACACACACACACACCACACACACACCATAGGGACAGTGTGAGTAGCTGTGAGCAGTCAATCAAACCCAGAACCCAGCTGAGGCAAAATTCCATTGGATTCCATTGTCTGTACCGCTTATCTGATCTATCATCGGATCTATCATCAGATCTATCATCGGATCTATCATCGGATCTATCATCAGATCTATCATCGGATCTATCATCGGATCTATCATCGGGTCTATCATCGGGTCTATCATCGGATAAGCTCACACAATCACACACTACAGGCAATTTAGAGACTCCAATCAGCCTAGAAGCATGTCTTTGGACTGTGGGAGGAAACCGGAGTACCCGCAGGAAACCCATCAAGCACGGGGAGAACATGCAAACTCCACACACACACAGTGAGTGGGAGTGAGACTCGAACCCAGGACGGTGGAGGTGGAGGAACGTGCTAAGCACTAAGCCACCGTGCAAAATTCTCTAAGCTTGAACACAAGACACAACACCAGCTGTAGTCCCAGTGATGCTTAGTGAAGTTCAGGTTGCACTGATGCTCCCAGGAATATAGCTTCTCAGTTTTTTTTTATTGATTCCAAAAGCATGCTGTTATTAAAGTGGTGTTACGAGAGAATAAACTAAATATTGTACTTCTGAAACTGATCTTTTTTCCTCCTTACTCTGTGGGGTAAGATTGTGCTCATGAATATAACTCCTGGTAAATGTTCACCTCTTTCTGACATGGGAAATGTTTTTCTATGTCCCTAATTGTGCTAACTAGACCCCAGGGAAACAGGACATGGTTAAAAGGCACCAAAAACGTTCCACTTGATGAACAAATTAAAAATAATCTTTTTGAGATTGAGAATTTGTTTGCATTTATTTCAAATATTCCTTAAGGGTACATACTACTTTCATACATACATAGACACATCTATTATTAAAGCATCCAAGCCAATGACCTCCACACAATGTTACACGATTTTAAATAACTCTGAATAATTATCTCCGTGACGTACCCTGTACTGAATGCTGCTGATTTTAGAATATTACATGTGGATAGCGAGTTGACGTTTTGTGCTAGAGCAAAATCAATGCACTATTATAAGGCAGAGACACTTATAGCCACCATTTTATAATACTTTTTTAAATGAACCATTGATCTGAGCTCTATTTATGGAAAGCCAGAGTGTTTTTCTCCACTAAGTGCAGAGATGTGAATGATTCAGAACACTTGATTTTACAGTTCTGTAGAAGATAAAAGAAGAAAAAAAAAAGAACAAGAAATTTACTTAGTGAGTGAACTTGTGCATTACAACCTAAAATCACAGCCAATATCTTGGTGTTGCCACTAAGCCCCCACACACACACACACACACACACACACACACACACACACACACACACATACATATTCAAAGGTCGAGTTGTGTGTAGGGTGTTGGTGTGGAGTGTTTCTATTTTTTGCTTTTATAATTTCAGATTTATTCATGAGATAGTGCTTTGATCTAGCACGCCTCTTTCAATCAGGCCAGAATCAATTACATTTCTATTCAGTCTGACACACACACACACACACACACACACACACACACACACTTTTTAATTTTTAGCTTTGATTCTCTGTGATAATGAGCCGTGTGAATAATACTGATACGGGACCTGTGATGTCCTAATGAACGCAGGTCAGTGTGCTTGCGTGGATGCAAACACACCCACTCTTTCCACTACAACACCAATCCATACTTACTGTTACATCACATTATATGCTTCATGACGGCTAGGGATGTGTCTTACTGTCCCCCTCACAACTAGGGATCTGTGTAATTGAATTAATTTATTCCCAGTTAGACTAAACAAATGGATGTTTGTGTAAGCACTGTGAGAGGGGCAATAAAATATATTTGATATGGTATAATAAAATATCATCTTTCACTGCAATTAAACTTTATACCTGTTGCTGGTGGCACACATGTTTATGAACAGAAATATTCAACACACAGCTAAAACTGAATGTCAGCCTTCTTTGAATGGCAGTGCAATAATACAGTAGTCCTAGTGTAGCAGCACAGTAGCACCACACCAAACTCTCCACTGTAACACCACACCATACTCTCCACTGTAACACCACACCAAACTCTACATTGTAACACCACACCATACTCTCCACTGTAACACCACACCATACTCTACATTGTAACACCACACCATACTCTCCACTGTAACACCACACCATACTCTACATTGTAACACCACACCATACTCTCCACTGTAACACCACACCAAACTCTACATTGTAACACCACACCATACTCTCCACTGTAACACCACACCATACTCTACATTGTAACACCACACCATACTCTCCACTGTAACACCACACCATACTCTACATTGTAAAACCACACCATACTCTACATTGTAACACCACACCATACTCTCCACTGTAACACCACACTATACTCTACATTGTAACACCACACCATACTCTACATTGTAACACCACACCACACTCTCCACTGTAACACAACACCGTACTCTACATTGTAACACCACACCATACTCTACGTTGTAACACCACACCATACTCTACGTTGTAACACCACACCGTACTCTACATTGTAACACCACACCATACTCTACATTGTAAAACCACACCGTACTCTACATTGTAACACCACACCATACTCTACATTGTAACACCACACCATACTCTACATTGTAACACCACACCGTACTCTACATTGTAACACCACACCATACTCTACATTGTAACACCACACCATACTCTACATTGTAACACCACACCGTACTGTACATTGTAAAACCACACCGTACTCTACATTGTAACACCACACCATACTCTACATTGTAACACCACACCATACTCTACATTGTAAAACCACACCACACTCTACATTGTAACACAACGCCACACTCTACATTGTAACACCACACCATACTCTCCACTGTAACACAACACCGTACTCTACATTTTAACACCACACCATACTCTACATTGTAACACCACACCATACTCTACATTGTAACACCACACCATACTCTACATTGTAACACCACACCGTACTCTCCACTGTAACACCACACTATACTCTACATTGTAACACCACACCGTACTCTACATTGTAACACCACACCACACTCTACATTGTAACACAACACCGTACACTACATTTTAACACCACACCGTACTCTACATTGTAACACCACACCAATTACTTCCCACATTGTTTAAAACCACACCATACTCTACATTGTAACACCACACCATACTCTACATTGTAACACCACACCATACTCTACATTGTAACACAACACCATACTCTACATTGTAACACAACACCGTACTCTACATTGTAACACCACACCATACTCTACATTGTAACACCACACCATACTCTCCACTGTAACACCACACCATACTCTACATTGTAACACCACACCATACTCTACATTGTAACACCACACCGTACTCTACATTGTAACACCACACCATACTCTCCACTGTAACACAACACCGTACACTACATTTTAACACCACACCATACTCTACATTGTAACACCACACCATACTCTACATTGTAACACAACACCATACTCTACATTGTAACACCACACCATACTCTACATTGTAACACCACACCATACTCTACATTGTAACACCACACCGTACTCTTTCATTGTAAAACCACACCGTACTCTACATTGTAACACCACACCATACTCTACATTGTAACACCACACCATACTCTACATTGTAACACCACACCGTACTCTACATTGTAACACCACACCATACTCTACATTGTAACACCACACCGTACTCTACATTGTAACACCACACCACACTCTACATTGTAACACAACACCATACTCTACATTGTAACACCACACCATACTCTACATTGTAAAAACCACACCATACTCTACATTGTAACACAACACCACACTCTACATTGTAACACCACACCTACTCTACATTGTAACACCACACCATACTCTACATTGTAACACCACACCGTACTCTACATTGTAACACCACACCGTACTCTACATTGTAACACCACACCGTACTCTACATTGTAACACCACACCATACTCTACATTGTAACACCACACCATACTCTACATTGTAACACCACACCGTACTCTACATTGTAACACCACACCGTACTCTACATTGTAACACCACACCGTACTCTACATTGTAACACCACACCGTACTCTACATTGTAACACCACACCATACTCTACATTGTAACACCACACCATACTCTACATTGTAACACCACACCTACTCTACATTGTAACACCACACCATACTCTCCACTGTAACACCACACCATACTCTACATTGTAACACCACACCATACTCTACATTGTAACACCACACCATACTCTACATTGTAACACCACACCATACTCTACATTGTAACACCACACCATACTCTACATTGTAACACCACACCATACTCTACATTGTAACACCACACCATACTCTACATTGTAACACCACACCATACTCTCCACTGTAACACAACACCGTACACTACATTTTAACACCACACCGTACTCTACATTGTAACACCACACCATACTCTACATTGTAACACCACACCATACTCTACATTGTAACACCACACCATACTCTACATTGTAACACAACACCATACTCTACATTGTAACACCACACCATACTCTACCCCTTTTAACACAACACCATACTCTACATTGTAACACCACACCATACTCTACATTGTAACACCACACCATACTCTACATTGTAACACCACACCATACTCTACATTGTAACACCACACCATACTCTCCACTGTAACACCACACCATACTCTACATTGTAACACCACACCGTACTCTACATTGTAACACCACACCATACTCTACATTGTAACACAACACCATACTCTACATTGTAACACCACACCATACTCTACATTGTAACACCACACCATACTCTACATTGTAACACACACCGATACTCTACATTGTAACACCACACCATACTCTCCACTGTAACACAACACCGTACTCTACATTTTAACACCACACCATACTCTACATTGTAACACCACACCATACTCTACATTGTAACACCACACCATACTCTACATTGTAACACCACACCATACTCTACATTGTAACACCACACCATACTCTACATTGTAACACCACACCATACTCTACATTGTAACACCACACCTACTCTACATTGTAACACACACCTACTCTACATTGTAACACAACGCCATACTCTACATTGTAACACCACACCATATTCTACATTGTAAAACCACACCACACTCTACATTGTAACACAACGCCACACTCTACATTGTAACACCACACCATACTCTACATTGTAACACCACACCATACTCTACATTGTAACACCACACCGTACTCTACATTGTAACACCACACCGATACTCTACATTGTAACACCACACCATACTCTACATTGTAACACCACACCATACTCTACATTGTAACACCACACCATACTCTACATTGTAACACCACACCGTACTCTACATTGTAACACCACACCATACTCTACATTGTAACACAACACCATACTCTACATTGTAACACCACACCATACTCTACATTGTAACACCACACCATACTCTACATTGTAACACCACACCATACTCTCATGTAACACCAACTACTCTACATTGTAACACCACACCATACTCTACATTGTAACACCACACCGTACTCTACATTGTAACACCACACCATACTCTACATTGTAACACCACACCATACTCTACATTGTAACACCACACCATACTCTACATTGTAACACCACACCGTACTCTACATTGTAACACCACACCATACTCTACATTGTAACACCACACCGTACTCTACATTGTAACACCACACCATACTCTACATTGTAACACAACACCATACTCTACATTGTAACACCACACCATACTCTACATTGTAACACCACACTCTACATTGTAACACAACCCACACTCTACATTGTAACACCACACCATACTCTACATGTAACACCACACCATACTCTACATTGTAACACCACACCATACTCTACATTGTAACACCACACCATACTCTACATTGTAACACCACACCATACTCTACCCCTTTTAACACCACACCATACTCTACATTGTAACACCACACCATACTCTACATTGTAACACCACACCGTACTCTACATTGTAACACCACACCATACTCTACATTGTAACACCACACCACTCTACTGTAACACACACCTACATCTTTAACACCACACCATACTCTACATTGTAACACCACACCGTACTCTACATTGTAACACCACACCGTACTCTCCACTGTAACACAACACCGTACTCTACATTTTAACACCACACCATACTCTACATTGTAACACCACACCATACTCTACATTGTAACACCACACCATACTCTCCACTGTAACACCACACCATACTCTACATTGTAACACCACACCATACTCTACATTGTAACACCACACCATACTCTACATTGTAACACCACACCATACTCTCCACTTGTAACACCACACCGTACTCTACATTGTAACACCACACCGTACTCTACATTGTAACACCACACCGTACTCTACATTGTAACACCACACCATACTCTCCACTGTAACACCACACCGTACTCTACATTGTAACACCACACCATACTCTACATTGTAACACCACACCATACTCTACATTGTAACACACACCATACTCTACATTGTAACACCACACCATACTCTACATTGTAACACCACACCATACTCTACATTGTAACACCACACCGTACTCTACATTGTAACACCACACCATACTCTCCACTGTAACACCACACCATACTCTACATTGTAACACCACACCATACTCTACATTGTAACACCACACCGTACTCTACATTGTAACACCACACCGTACTCTCCACTGTAACACCACACCGTACTCTACATTGTAACACCACACCATACTCTACATTGTAACACCACACCGTACTCTACATTGTAACACCACACCATACTCTCCACTGTAACACCACACCTACATCTACATTGTAACACCACACCATACTCTACATTGTAACACCACACCATACTCTACATTGTAACACCACACCATACTCTACATTGTAACACCACACCATACTCTACATTGTAACACCACACCATACTCTACATTGTAACACCACACCGTACTCTACATTGTAACACCACACCGTACTCTACATTGTAACACAACACCGTACTACTACATTGTAACACCACACCATACTCTACATTGTAACACCACACCGTACTCTACATTGTAACACCACACCATACTCTCCACTGTAACACCACACCATACTCTACATTGTAACACCACACCATACTCTACATTGTAACACCACACCTACTCTACATTTAACACCACACCATACTCTACATTGTAACACCACACCGTACTCTACATTGTAACACCACACCATACTCTACATTGTAACACCACACCATACTCTACATTGTAACACCACACCATACTCTACATTGTAACACCACACCATACTCTACATTGTAACACAACACCATACTCTACATTGTAACACCACACCATACTCTACATTGTAACACCACACCATACTCTACATTGTAACACCACACCGTACTCTACATTGTAACACCACACCATACTCTACATTGTAACACCACACCATACTCTACATTGTAACACCACACCATACTCTACATTGTAACACCACACCATACTCTCCACTGTAACACAACGCCACACTCTACATTGTAACACCACACCATATTCTACATTGTAACACCACACCATACTCTACATTGTAACACCACACCATATTCTACATTGTAACACCACACCATATTCTACATTGTAACACCACACCATACTCTACATTGTAACACCACATCATACTCTACGTTGTAACACCACACCATACTCTACGTTGTAACAGCACACCATACTCTACGTTGTAACAGCACACCATACTCTACGTTGTAACACCACACCATACTCTACATTGTAACACCACACCATACTCTACATTGTAACAGCACACCATACTCTACATTGTAACACCACACCATACTCTACATTGTAACACCACACCACACTCTACATTGTAACACCACACCACACTCTACATTGAAACACAACGCCATACTCTACATTGTAACACCCCACCATATTCTACACTGTAACATCACACCATACTCTACATTGTAACACCACACCATACTCTACATTGTAACACCACACCACACTCTACATTGTAACACCACACCACACTCTACATTGAAACACAACGCCATACTCTACATTGTAACACCACACCATATTCTACACTGTAACATCACACCATATTCTACATTGTAACACCACACCACACTCTACATTGAAACACAACGCCATACTCTACATTGTAACACCCCACATATTCTACACTGTAACACACACCATATCTACATTGTAACACCACACCATATTCTACATTGTAACACCACACCACACTCTACATTGAAACACAACGCCATACTCTAATTGTAACACCCCACCATATTCTACATGTAACACCACCATATTCTACATTGTAACACCACACCATACTTCTACATTGTAACACCCCACCATATTCTACATGTAACACACACCAACTCTACATTGTAACACCACACCATATTCTACATTGTAACCGAACGTCATACTCTACACTGTAACACAACGCCATACTCTAGATTGTAACACCACACCATATTCTACATTGTAACACCACACCATACTCTCCACTGTAACACAACACCATACTCTACATTGTAACACAACACCATACTCTACATTGTAACACCACATCATACTCTACATTGTAACACCACACCATATTCTACATTGTAACACCACACCATACTCTACATTGTAACACAACACCATACTCTACATTGTAACACCACACCATACTCTCCACTGTAACACAACACCATACTCTACATTGTAACACAACACCATACTCTACATTGTAACACCACATCATACTCTACATTGTAACACCACACCATATTCTACATTGTAACACCACACCATACTCTCCACTGTAACACAACACCATACTCTACATTGTAACACAACACCATACTCTACATTGTAACACAACACCATACTCTACATTGTAACACCACATCATACTCTACATTGTAACACCACACCATATTCTACATTGTAACACCACAGCATACTCTCCACTGTAACACAACACCATACTCTACATTGTAACACCACACCATACTCTCCACTGTAACACCACACCATACTCTCCACTGTAACACAACACCATACTCTACATTGTAACACAACGCCATACTCTCCACTGTAACACCACACCATACTCTCCACTGTAACACCACACCATACTCTACATTGTAACACAACGCCATACTCTACATTGTAACACCACACCATACTCTCCACTGTAACACCACACGGTCACAATGTAGCTGTTATGTTTTGAGTAAGTTTAGAACTGAATATTGATGTTGACTGTATCAATAATCAATTCCCAAAGTTAGTAATCTAGATTGTGTCAAATAGGTGCGTTTTTACATGGAGTGAACGGTAACATTTCTATTTTAAAATGCTTCCTCCACGATCACACAGGGGTGTTGTGTTACTGAGTAATTACAGGTTAGATAATGAGAATTATCTAGTTAATTCTAGTTTAATACACCTTCATCAGCACTACAGAACTACTATACTATTCCTCTACCATATTCACACTATTCACACCATAAGCAACAACCCCCTTAAGCTCCACCTCACTACTCAACACTATACCTTGTAATTTCTCCATAAATCACAACCAAGTGCTACTAGTACATACTGACTCGATGCAAAATGGTATAAAATGGTGTGAAGGAGTTAAACAGAGCTGGAACAATAATTCCCAAGAAATTCTGAACGTTTTGTTTGCAACATATTATTTTATATGTTTATATGTACTCACCTGTGTCCCTGTTTTATGGGTGGAGACAACCTCACGGATAAGCCGGAGCTCTGATGCAGTGACTCCGCCCACCATGAAGAGAAACAGCAATGGATGATCACTTGGATGGGGCCGATTGACCTGCAGATAGAATTATAGTTATATTCTTACTATTTCTTGTGTCGTGACTCAGATCTCAGTTGGAAGCCCAACTGGGACAAAAAGGCACACACACACACACACACACACACACACACACTTACACACATGTAGACTTACACACTGCATGAGTGAACCATGTGGTGCTTAGCCATCTGTGTGTGAATAACAGGGCAGACGGCATGCAGGTGGCATGTAAATAGCTGAATAAAATGGCAAATGTATGATTAATAACCAGACAATCACTGAGAAAGAAGGCTGCTTTGCCACGTGCTACACTGGAGAGTAACTCAGGATGGAGAGGAAAGCTCCAGTAGGAAAGCAAGTGTGTCAGTTGTATTTAAATAGCTAATTATGACATCATCCACAATTGAGTAAGACAGCGAATGTATGTATAAACAAACAAACAAACAAACAAACAAACAAAGCCTTGTTGCCCATATTGAAGCATGCACGAGTAAGCATTTGTGAGTGAAAATGTGTTAAACACCACAGGGGTGAACACACAGCATGTACATGTGCATCTGCAGCAACGTGCTCATTTCCTTGCATATGAGAGAGAGAGAGAGAGAGAGAGAGAGAGAGTAGGAGAGAGAGAGAGAGAGAGAGAGAGAGAGAGAGAGAGAGAGAGAGAGAAAGAGAAAAGAGAGAGGGAGAGCACATTAAAGAGGTTAAAGAAAATTGGCAAACTATGAATAAAGCAACCTCTCTCTCTCTCTCTCTCTCTCTCTCTCTCTCTCTCTCTCTCACACACACACACACACACACACACACACACACACACTTTTGATGGAGGAAAAAAGAATGTTATGAAAAATATATTATATCTGGTTAAAGAGCATTAAAAAGTAAATAATTATTAACACAAATATAAAATTTAACCAAGCCAAAATAGAAAGGATCTAGGGAAATTATTTAATGAGGAATGTGCTCAGATTCCTTACTCTGTTTTCTCCAATCCCATCTGGCATTATAAGACAAAAAAAATGTTATGGTGGCAAAGTATCTCCGTAGGTGGAGCAAATTATCTCCGTAATTGTGATGCCTGGTTTTGCTATATATTTCTTTTTTCCATAATAAATTTATTCTCTTAGAATAAACTGACTTCAATTACATTTTAGATTCCTCTCTCTAAATAACTAGAAAGACATTTCCCATAACCTCTCATCCTTAACAAGGGTGCCAATAATTATGAAGATAAACACATAGGTCTATTTCATTGTAAGCTACCTTCATAAACATGCTGAAACCCGTCTTTAGCAGATCGGTCAGTCCTCCAGACGCATGCTCGATGTCTGGGCACTCGGGTCGGGTCGGGTTGAAGATTTCCTCCAGGACTTGCTTTACGAACGGACGATACGTCGCCTGCACGGACAAGAAGCGGCATTAATGTGTAATTCATTCAAGGACCGTTGCTTTCCAGGAACAGAAACAAAACAGAAATAGGCCAAACACTATTTTAAATGTGACACATGTGGCTCCTCAGAGTGTCGCTCAGTATCTGATGATTATGGGATTAGTATTCATGGAAGAATATTTGTCTCTCGATGAGACGACTTCAGTGCTTTGAGCTGATTATGTAGCTCTGTGTGTGTGTGTGTGTGTGTTTATATAAGTAACACAGATAAAGAGAGAGTGAATGTGCATGTGCGGCTTCTGTTTGTGAAATCGGCCCAAACCATGACTTTGTCCATGAGTTTCGCTTCATAAATCCACAGAGACCAACAATCAACACTATAAAGACATGATATAATAGAATCCGATTAATCCGATTAATCTAACACACATTCACGAGACAGAATATCAAAAAGAGTAAACAGACTAATGCTGTGCTGGTTTATCAGAAAGCTATTAATAAAAATACCAACTGATTAATAAGAAGTAATCACTTGTCTGTAAACTTTTGCTGTACATCCTGTCAACCATAACAGTTTGTAGCAGTGGTGTTGTTGTTTAAAGAGATTGGAGATGAGAATAAGGTCATGATGATGATTCATGTATTGAGCATATGATGGAGGAATGCTGACACACTCCAACAAGCAGATTCTAGCTCAGAGGAGTAGCAAAAAATAGCACGTGGACAGCTCAGTTCTAACCTTCAGATAATCATGCAGGAAGTGGAAAATACACTCACAGTGTTTTAGGGACACCAAGTATACAGGATGAGAGAAAATCGGAACATATAGTGAGCTCTAAAAGGCTGAAAATGACTCGATTATAATTTAATACAAAATATTTTCATCACAAATTTTTTTTATTACTGACAAAAGCTTGAGTGAAAATTAAAAAATTCTGAGTTTCTTAGCATTTGGTACGTCCCATATTTGATTTAATGACAAAAACAGCCTTGATTCAAACGCGATTCAAACACTACTATACATCGCAACACACGCAAGGCTTTAAACGGTACCTCAATCCTGAATAAAACAGAAAACAGGTTAGATTAATCATCACATATGACAGAAACAGTCAATGACACAACAGGGGTGAGGACAGGACATGAATCAAAACAAAATGCACATGGCTATGTAAACAAAACAAACAAATCGGAACAGAAACAGAGGTGAAACAGAGCGCTGTAGTGCTGCGCAGCTCGGCCCACAGTGTGAGGGGAGATTCATGACAGTAATTAAAAACATAAATTATAGTGTACTGATAACGTGTAGTACACTGCGTAAAATAATACATCTCTAAGTAAAAATATGTTGTTTTATGCCGGATGCCCTTCCTGATGCAACCCTCCCATTTTATCCAGGCTTGGGTTAACTCTTCAGTCTAAACAAAAATATGTCCCATTATAATATTACACTAAACCTAATATAAGAAGGTTACATTAATTTCTCGACAATTTCAAGCTTTATATGTTCTTATTGCATGCTTTATTCTAGAAAAAGCAAAAAAGCGCAATTATCTACAACCCGAATTCCAGAAATATTGGGACGTTTTTTTAAATTTGAATAAAATGAAAACTAAAAGAATTTCAAATCACATGAGCCAATATTTTATTCACAGTAGAACATAGATAACATAACAAATGTTTAAACTGAGAAATTGTACAATTTTATGCACAAAATGAGCTCATTTCAAATTTGATGCCTGCTACTAGTCTCAAAATAGTTGGGACGGGGGCCTGTTTACCATGGTGTAGCATCTCCTCTGATTTTCAAAACAGTTTGAAGATGTCTGGGCATCAAGGTTATGAGTTTCTGGAGTTTTGGTGTTGGAATTTGGTCCCATTCTTGCCTGATATAGGTTTCCAGCTGCTGAAGAGGTCGTGGTCGTCTTAGACGTATTTTTCTTTTAACGATGCACCAAATGTTTTCTATAGGTGAAAGATCTGGACTGCAGGCAGGCCAATTCAGCACCTGGACTCTTCTACTACGAAGCCATGCTGTTGTAATAGCCGCAGTATGTGGTTTTGCATTGTCCTGCGAAATACACAAGGCCTTCCCTGAAATAGACGTCGTCTGGAGGGGAGCATATGTTGCTCTAAAACCTTTATGTACCTTTCAGCATTCATAGTACTTTCCAAAACATGCAAGCTGCCCATACTGTATGCACTTATGCACCTCCATACCATCAGAGATGCTGGCTTTTGAACTGAACGCTGATAACACGCTGGAAGGTCTCCCTCCTCTTTAGCCCGGAGGACATGGCATCCGTGATTTCCAACAAGAATGCCAAATTTGGACTCGTCTGACCAAAGAACACTTTTCCACTTTGAAACAGTCCATTTTAAATGAGCCGTGGCCTACAGGACACGCTTTTGGACCATGTTCACATATGGCTTCCTTTTTGCATGGTAGAGCTTTAGTTGGCATCTGCAGATGGCACAGCGGACTGTGTTTACCGCCAGTGGTTTCTGGAAGTATTCCTGGGCCCATTTAGTAATGTCAATGACAGAATCATGCCAATGAGTAATGCAGTGTCGTCTGGGGGCCCAAAGACCACGGGCATCCAACAAAGGTCTTCAGCCTTGTCCCTTACGCACAGAGATTTCTCCAGTTTCTCTGAATCTTTTGATTATGTTATGCACTGTAGATGATGAACATTGTTTTTAAAGTATTCCACAATCTTTTTACGCACTCTTTTACAGATTGGAGAGTCTCTGCCCATCTTTACTACTGAGAGACTCTGCCTCTCTAAGACATCCCTTTTATAGCTAATCATATTACAGACCTGATGTCAATTAACTTAGTTAGCTGCTAGATGTTCCCCTCAGCTGAATCTTTTCAAAATGTCTTGCTTTTTCAGCCCTTTGTTGCCCCCGTGACAACTTTTTTGAGACCTGTATTTGGTGGATAAAACTGTAAAATTTCTCAGTTTATAACATCTTGTATAACAAAATGGTTTCAGAGGAGGGAGAGTGAGTATATTGGTAGGAGAATGTTGGACATGGAGCTGCCAGGCAGGAGGCAAAGAGGAAGGCCAAAGAGGAGGTATATGGATGGAATTAATGAGGATATGAAGCTAGTGGGTGCAAGTGTTGAGGATGCAGAAGATAGGGATAGGTGGAGAGAGATGATTCGCTGTGGCAACCCCTGAAGGGAAAAACCGAAAGAAGAAGAAGAAGAAGATAACAATGGCAACAGAACAAGACATAAGAAACATAATACAATCTTATATTAGTACACATTTCATATATACTGTACAGTATATATAGTTTGTAATTGGAAACACACACACAACACACACACACACACACACGTGTCTGTAAACACGGCTTACTAGCATCACTGACTACATGCGCAAACTATTGTAATGATGATAAGTGAAGCATTTAGCTCTGGCTCGTTTTAGGAAAAACACTCATTTAAGGTCTGATATTGACGGGAATCGTTTACATGAATTCAGGAAAGTATCAGATCAATACGCAAATTGCAGCCAATGATTAATGGATATTAAAGCTACACTTTTCATCATGCGTCAGACACTAAAACAAAAACATCGACCGCCATTTAACAAGTGTAACACCTACACACTCCGCTTAAAACAGAATCATAATAACACAAATAATAATAATAATGATGATGTTTATGATAAAAACAAATCAGTGGAAAACCCACATGTTGTATAACACTGCAGTGGCTCCATCCCTTAGTCACGAAATTACACATGCGTTACACCAACACCTACAATCTCTATTAATATGAATGCAGTACAAGTCAAGAATGAAATGATAACATGACCTTCCAGGTCAACACAGCACTCCTACTATACACTTCAGAAAAATAATAATAAATAAATAAATAAATAAATAAAAAATACTCAGCCTTTTGCTCAGTGTGTGTTCTTAAATAAACAGCACAGAAAAAGCCAAAAAAATTAAAAATAAAAACCTATCCAGAATATCCCAGTTACAGTGTCCTCCAGAATAATTGGCACCCTTTATGGAAATGAACAAAAATGAATAATAGATAAAAATAAAAATGTAAAAGATAAAAACAGATATTTTGAGCTCAGAAATACAGGAACGTTGTACAGTTTTCAGATTCGCATGCTGAGATGTTTGACTTAGTGAAGTATGTTTGGTTCATCTTGTTGAAATCTTTATCTATGTTTGAACACAACAAATGGCGCTAATGGCGGTGGGTGAAGGACAGGTTGCATTGTGTGAGATGTTGTTAGGAAGAGCTTCTTCAGCATGCTATGCTATGTTATGAATTTGGACCAGGATTAAAACTGTTTTTTTTTTTTAGATCAGGAAATCTATTACCTGACTTGTGCAGGCCAAGAATGATCTGTGTCTTTATGTCTTCATGTCATGATGTTGAGCTAGCTTTCTAAACATGACATTATAAGCAACATATATAAGAAGGGGATGAGATCTTTTTATGTCTGTAACAAGACGCTGGAGATCTTCTCCCAGTCTGTGGTGGCGAGTGCCATTTACTGTGTTGTGGTCTGCTGAGGGGACAGCATCAGCACCAGGGATGCCAGCAGGATTAACAAGCTAATTCGCAAGGCTGGATCTATCACTGCACACAAACTGGAGACGTCAGTGAGGAACAGGAGGTCACTGAACAAACTGTTCTCCATCACAGACAATCCGTCTCTACAACACACTGCAGAGTGAGTGGAGTCTTTCTCCAAAAGACTCGTTCAGATTCGCCGTCACAGAACGTTACAGGAGGTCATTCATACCATTCACAATAACGTTGTACAATAGTTCACCTCAATAACACTCTCACACTTGCACTACTACAACTATTAACACTATTTCCTAGACTCTGAACATTCTTCATATTTATTATATACTGCCAGTTTGCAAATGTGCACTGTAATGCTAATACTGATGTAAAGTTCTATCTATCTATCTATCTATCTATCTATCTATCTATCTATCTATCTATCTACTTACCCAGTAAGAGCAGGACCTACGTCTCTATCGTTAAATATCTAGTTGATGAAGAATTTAGACGCGCTATGGAGGTTTGCTCAAGCGATACTAATTACAGATGGTAGGTAAGTTTTAGTTAGTTTAATGAGATGATAGTTATTTACTTAGCTGAAAGGAACATTAAAGCAACTTTGCCTCAGTAGAGGCTCAAAAATGCAGCTCCACAGAGCAACTATTCCTCCTGATTGCCTTGTAATCAGAGGCATCTTCTTTCGATTTGGAAAGTTGTCTGATTTGATGTTCAGTGGTAAAAATGAATGTGTTCATGAACACTTTTCTGATTTTGGCACCACTGAGACGTCTATATGTTGGAGCAACTTAAATACAATGAGGTCAATGGTCAAAATGTTGTTTTTAAAAAATTACTGTAGGTTTCTCGCCTATCGTGCGGAAGGCCCGGGTTCGATTCCCAGCCAATGCCCCAACCCCAGCCACTGGATGCAGTGCCGGTCCCAAGCCCGGAAAAAATGGGAGGGTTGCGTCAGGAAGGGCATCCGGCGTAAAACATTTGCCAAGTTGTGGTGCGGACCAGTTGGTCCGCTGTGGCGACCCCGAACAGGGAGCGGCCGAAAGCAACTTAAGCAACTATTGCATGACTGCTGTAAATATTTGTTCTATGGTAATAAAGATATCTCAGAGAATCCATTCATCTCAAGCCCATCTCTCTATGCTTTAAGAGAAATCTCATAAACAAGAAGAAGAGTTTTTTTTTTTTTTTTTAAACTAAAATTGAATCCAAACTGAATATATAAATAAATAAAATGGACGTACAGAATGTCACGGCACAAAGAGTTTAAGAGCTTTGTGTAAGCACTCTTACATTAGATTCCATATGGAAAAATCACTCGAAACTATAAACATTAGAAAGTAACGTTATAAACATTAGAAGTCATTTCAGATGAACCAGACCAGAGATTTTCTTAATGATGCCAAGTTAGAATGTAACTTTATTGAAAACCGATTTTATTTCATTTTTCCACTAATCAGAAGGCCAAGAAATTTGCCTGTGGAAATCATTATGCTACAGAGGTGTGTGTGTGTGTGTGTGTTTTAAGCCAAATCATGTTATGTTTCATTCACCTGTTTAGTATCCAGGCTTTTCATAAAAAGAAGATATTTTTGATATGAGAGAAAAGCTTATCCAATTAAACTGGAATCC
>JAUCMX010000019.1:2480007-2492507 GCA_033459395.1 Hemibagrus guttatus
TCTCTCTCTCTCTCTCTCTCTCTCTCTCACACTCACTGTCTCTCTCTCTCTCTCCCCTCTCTCATCTCTCTTTCTATTTCTCTCTCTCTCTCTCACACTCACTGTCTCTCTCTCTCTCTCTCACTCATCTCTCTTTCTATTTCTCTCTCTCTCTCTCTCTCACACTCACTGTCTCTCTCTCTCTCATCTCTCTTTCTATTTCTCTCTCTCTCTTTCTCTCTCACTCAATCTCTCTCTCTCTCTATCTCTCTCCCTCTCACACACACACACTCAATATCTCTCTTTCTATTTCTCTCTCTTTCTCTCTCACTTAATCTCTCTCTCTCATCTCTCTCTTAATATCTCTCCCTCTCATCACTCAATATCTCTCTTGCTATTTCTCTCTCTTTTACTCTCTCTATTTCTCTCTCTCTCATCACTAAATACCTCTCTTGCTATTTCTCTCACTTTTACTCTCTCTCTCTTTCGATTTCTCTCTCTCTTACTCTCTCACTTATCTCTCTCTCTCTCTCTTACTCTCTCTCTCTCTCTCTCACTTAATATCTCTCTCTCATCACTTTATCTCTCTCTCGCTCTCTCTCTCTCTCCTCTCTCTCTCTCTCTCACACACACACACACCTCTTAAACTATAGGATCCATTTCACCTCAGTTAAACGAGCTTCTTCTAAACACACTTGTGGTCCCTACACATGCTCTAGTGTGAGCTGGGGCCTGTTTAAGGTTTCCGAGTGGATCAGTGCTTCTTTCTGTGCACAGAGCAGGAGGAATTTACATTAAGCAGTTTGCATGAAAAGAATAATAATCGTAATAATATTTGGCTGCATTATTGCTCTCTAATAAAAAAGGCTGGCAACCTTATCAGCTAATTATTTTTTAATGCAGAACAAAACATTTAGCAGTGAATGTAATTACACCAACCCTGACCTTTTACAATGAATTCTAATGAACTATCTGGTTTATGATTAATAAAGTCAAATCTAGAAAATCTAGACATAACTCCACAAAAATATTCTGCTTTAGATATAAAGTGAAAGGAGGAGCAACACTTTATGCTGAGAAAGCAATTTTTTTCCGGGAGAAATGCAAAAAATAACAACCACATGGAAAGCAGACACATTCCAAAACACACACACACACACACACTTTACACACATGGGGAGGACAGACAGCAATGTGGTTGAACTGATGAAAATACACGATTAACCTTAGGTCCACACACTTCTCTGAGTGTGTTTTGTGTACGTAGCTTGTGTGGATACGTACGTGTGTATGTATGTGTGTGTGTGTATTTTAGAAAGAACAATACAGAACAATACGCTACTGGATTGCATTAGTAGAGGAGAGGGATGGAGGTCGAGAAATGTTTGTATCTGATCTATGAAAACACACTGACCTTGTTGGAGGCATGGGAAACAATCCAGTGTGCGTGTGTGTGTGTGTGTGTGTGTGTGTGTGTGTGTGTGTGTGTGAGTAAGCACACTCACTTCTGGTGTCTTTGTGATTCATTTTTCTGAGAAAACGCATCACTGATACGCTTCTCTGTCATGAAAAATAAAGACTATTTATATTATTGCGTTAGATATGAGAATAAACAGAGAAGAAGGAGGAGAAGAGTGAAAGTTATCGCAGGAGGAAGTCCGCAGTAACGTCTGGTTCTTTTATCAATCGCCTCTTCCTTTTCTGAAGACACTCGCTTCATGCATGCACGCTCTCTCTCTCTCTCTCTCACACACACACACACTGATCCATCACCAGCATTTACACTTAGACACACTGGAAAATCTGATTGAACGAAATATTTCACCTGAAGCCATAACAACATCTGATGTATGATCGGAACCTGCGAGTCTCACAGTTCAGTAATAATAACAACACTCTTCTACATTCTCTGCTTTTCCCGCACTCATGTGGCAGCTTTAATACGCTGTTTTACTCTGAGAATGTAATGCTAGGTGATCGTTCAGTGATATGTTCTGTTTTTCTTAGTAGGCCATCAAGAAGACGCCCAGGAGACTTCAAATATATAAAAAATAACAGCTGTGTGATTGGGTAAAAAGTACACTTAATTAAAAGGGCATAAAAAAGAACATACAGCAGTAGTGTGTATATATGTAGTGTGTAAGTAGTGTGTATGTATGTAGTGTGCATGCATCATGTATGTAGTGTGTATGCATGTAGTGTGTATGTTGCATGTATGTATGTAGTGTGTGTGTACGTAGTATGTACAGGTGCATCTCAATCAATTAGAATGTTGTGGAACATTCATTTATTTCAGTAATTCAACTCAAATTGTGAAACTCGTGTATTAAATAAATTCAGTGCACACAGACTGAAGTAGTTTAAGTCTTTGGTTCTTTTAATTGTGATGATTTTGGCTCACGTTTAACAAAAACCCACCAATTCACTCTCTCAACAAATTAGAATATGGTGACATGCCAATCAGCTAATCAACTCAAAACACCTGCAAAGCTTTCCTGAGCCTTCACAATGGTCTCTCAGTTTGGTTCACTAGGCTACACAATCATGGGGAAGACTGCTGATCTGACAGTTGTCCAGAAGACAATCACTGACACCCTTCACAAGGAGGGTAAGCCACAAACATTCATTGCCAAAGAAGCTGGCTGTTCACAGTATCCAAGCATGTTAACAGAAAGTTGAGTGGAAGGAAAAAGTGTGGAAGAAAAAGATGCACAACCAACCAAGAGAACCGCAGCCTTATGAGGATTGTCAAGCAAAATCCATTCAAGAATTTGAGTGCACTTCACAAGGAATGGACTGAGGCTGGGGTCAAGGCATCAAGAGCCACCACACACAGACGTGTCAAGGAACTTGGCTACAGTTGTCGTATTCCTCTTGTTAAGCCACTCCTGAACCACAGACAACGTCAGAGGTGTCTTACCTGGGCTAAGGAGAAGAAGAACTGGACTGTTGCCCAGTGGTCCAAAGTCCTCTTTTCAGATGAGAGCAAGTTTTGTATTTTATTTGGAAACCAAGGTCCTAGAGTCTGGAGGAAGGGTGGAGAAGCTCATAGCCCAAGTTGCTTGAAGTCCAGTGTTAAGTTTCCACAGTCTGTGATGATTTGGGGTGCAATGTCATCTGCTGGTGTTGGTCCATTGTGTTTTTTGAAAACCAAAGTCACTGCACCCGTTTACCAAGAAATTTTGGAGCACTTCATGCTTCCTTCTGCTGACCAGCTTTTTGAAGATGCTGACTTCATTTTCCAGCAGGATTTGGCACCTGCTCACATTGCCAAAAGCACCAAAAGTTGGTTAAATGACCATGGTGTTGGTGTGCTTGACTGGACAGCAAACTCACCAGACCTGAACCCCACAGAGAATCTATGCGGTATTGTCAAGAGGACCAAAAAATGCAGATGAGCTGAAGGCCACTGTGAAAGAAACCTGGGCTTCCACACCACCTCAGCAGTGCCACAAACTGATCACCTCCATGCCACGCCCAAATGAGGCAGTAATTAAAGCAAAAGGAGCCCCTACCAAGTATTGAGTACATGTACAGTAAATGAACATACTTTCCAGAAGGCCAACAATTCACTAAAAATGTTTTTTTTATTGGTCTTATGAAGTATTCTAATTTGCTGAGAGTGAATTGGTGGGTTATTTAAAAGAATAATAAGATTAATAATTAAGCCTTCTGGCTTAGGTCTTATTTGACTGATCATTATCAGTTACTAGATCTAAATGGTGACTTTTCTATGCATACTAAGGTTATGTTCAGTATTCCACAAGGTTCTGTCTTAGGCCCACTGCTTTTCTCCTTATATATGCTACCCCTTGGTGCAATTATTCGTAAACATGGTATTAGCTTCCACTGTTATGTGGATGACACACAGCTATATGTTTTAGCTAAGTCAGATGAGAGACACCAGCTTATTAAGATTGAAGAATGTGTAAAGGACATTAGACAGTGGATGCTTACTACCTTCCTCCTGCTTAACTCTGACAAGACAGAGGTGCTTGTACTAGGACCACATGCAACTAGAAGTAAGCTTTCTGATTACAGAGTAACTGTGGATGGTCTTTCTGTTTATGTTTCTGTTCTGTTATCTCGTACAGCAGTAAAAGATCTTGGTGTGATCATTGACTCTGGTCTTTCGTTTGAAGCTCATGTAGATAATATCACTAGGGTAGTCTTCTTTCATCTTAGAAATATTGCTAAGATAAGAAATATGATGTCACTTCATGATGCTGAAAAACTAGTTCATGTTTTTCTTACCTCTAGGTTGGATTATTGTAATGCCTTACTGTCTGGATGTTCCAGTAGGAGCATAAGCAAGCTCCAGTTAGTCCAGAAAGCTGCAGCTAGAGTCCTAACTAGAACCAGAAGATATGAACACATCACTCCTATCTTAGCCACACTACATTGGCTCCCAGTCATATTCCGCATTGATTATAAAAAACTATTACTAACCTATAAAGCACTAAATGGTCTCATGCCACAGTACCTCAGCGATCTTTTGGTTATTTATGATCCGCCACGCCTACTCCAATCAAAGGGTGCAGGTTATTTGGCTATTTTTATACCTCAAGTAGCAAAGGTTACAGCAGGGGGCAGAGCTTTTTCTTACAAAGCCCCACAGTTATGGAACAGCCTTCCAATTAGTGTTCGGGATTCAGACACAGTCTCAATGTTTAAGTCTAGGCTGAAGATAGATTTGTTTAATCAAGCTTTCAATGTACAGTTTTTCTTAGGTAAAGGAGCAGATCTGGAAGGTTCATGGGCATAGAGTGTTTGGTGTACTGGGATGTTTGGATGCTGTCCTCTTACCATCCTCACAAGTTGCTCAGGTTTGCTGACTGTGAAGTGGTTGGATGCTTTATGTCGCGGGAAGCCTTCTTGTCCGTCACCTTCTGGCTCTCCCTTTTAGCTATGCTGTCATAGCTAGTCTTGCCGGAGTCCCTGCCTGCACTTTACACATAATCTACAATGTCTTTAAACAGCACATGATCATAAGCATACTTAATATCGTTTTCTCTCTCTCTGTCTTCCTCTGTCTGAACTATACGTCCCACTCCCGAGCTCCCAGTGTTCTGAGTTTCCAGTGTGACCACTTGCTCTACCCCTGGTCGGAGTCTCCTCGCTTGGTGGTGCTCACTGATGCTGTGGATGGATCCGTGTGGACAGCCTGTGGACAGAGCCACTTGGGGACTTTTACACCATCACGGATCTGCTGTTACATCTGTCAGCTTGCGACAGCAAGGAATTAGTGTCTATAATGAACTCAGAAACTACATTGACCTAATAGTTCCTCATGGGCCCTTGGTTGCTGTTGTAGAAAGGACACTATTTACATTTACATTATTTACTGTCCAGTGTCACCCAAATGAGGATGAGTTCCCTTCTGAGTCTGGTTCCTCTCAAGGTTTCTTCCTCAAATCATCACGGAGTTTTTCCTTGCCACCGTCGCTGCACGCTTGCTCATTATGGATAAATAGGGATAAAATGGTTTAATAATTTAATTTAAACATTCTTTTTTTCCTTTCTGTTTCTCTATTTCTGTAAAGCTGCTTTGAGACAATGTCCATTGTAAAAGGCGCTATACAAATAAATTGAATTGATTTGAACTGAATAGAAATATGTAGTGTCTAAGTAGTGTGTATGTAGTGTGTAAGTAGTGCGCATGTATGTAGTGTGTATGTAGAATGTATGTATGTATGTAGTGTGTAAGCAATGTGTATGTAGTGTGCATGTATGTAGTGTGTATGCATCATTTATGTATCATGTATGTAGTGTGTATGTAGCATGTATGTACAGTGGTGTGAAAAAGTGTTGGCCCCCTTCCTGATGTCTTATTTTTTTGCATGTTTGTCACACTTTAATGTTTCAGATAATCAAACACATTTAAATATTAGTCAAAGATAACACAAGTAAACACATCATGCAGTTTTTAAATGAAGGTTTTTATTATTAAGGGAAAACAAAATCCAAAACTACATGGCCCTGTGTGAAAAAGTATTTGCCCCCTAAGCCTAATAACTGGTTGGTCCACCCTTAGCAGCAACAACTGCAATCAAGCGTTTTCCATAACTTGCAATGAGTCTGTTACAGCGCTGTGGAGGAATTTTGGCCCACTCATCTTTGCAGAATTGTTGTAATTCAGCCACATTGGAGGGTTTTCGAGCATGAACCACCTTTTTAAGGTCATGTCACAGCATCTCAATCGGACTGAGGTCAGGACTTTGACTAGGCACTTTGACTAGTGTTTTGGATCATTGTCCTGTTGCAGAACCCAAGTTCGCTTCAGCTTGAGGTCACAAACAGATGGCCGGACATTCTCCTTCAGGATTTTTTGGTAGACAGCAGAATTCATGGTTCCATTTATCACAGCAAGTCTTCCAGGTCCTGAAGCAGCAAAACAGCCCCAGACCATCACACTACCACCCCCATATTTTACTGTTGGTATGATGATCTTTTTCTGAAATGCGCTGTTACTTTTACGCCAGACGTAATGGGACACAGACCTCCCAAAAAGTTCAATTTATGTCTCGTCAGTCCACAGAGTATTTTCCCAAAAGTCAAGAAGTTTTCTGGCAAAACTGAGACGAGTCTTTATGTTCTTTTTGCTCAGCAGCGGTTTTCGTCTTGGAACTCTGCCATGCAAACCATTTTTGCCCAGTCTCTTTCTTATGGTGGAGTCATGAACACTCACCTTAACTGAGGCAAGTGAGGCCTGCAGTTCTTTGGATGTTGTTGTGGGGTCTTTTGTGATCTCCTGGATGAGTTGTCGTTGCGCTCTTGGGGTAATTTTGGTCGGCCGGCCTCTCCTGGGAAGGTTCTCCACTGTTCCATGTTTTCGCCATTTGTAGATAATGGCTCTCACTGTGGTTCGCAGCAGTCCCAAAGCTTTAGAAATGGCTTTATAACCTTTTCCAGACTGATAGATCGGTAGGTTTGTGACCTCAAGCTGAAGCGAACTTGGGTTCTGCATCAGGACAATCATCCAAAACACACCAGCAAGTCCACCTCTGAATGGCTAAAGAAAAACAAAATGAAGACTTTGGAGGGGCCGAGTCAAAGTCCTGACCTCAATCCCATTGAGATGCTGTGGCATGACCTTAAAAAGGTGGTTCATGCTCGAAAACCCTCCAATGTGGCTGAATTATAACAATTCTGCAAAGATGAGTGGGCCAAAATTCCTCCACAGCGCTGTAACAGACTCATTGCAAGTTATCAAAATTGCTTGATCGCAGTTGTTGCTGCTAAGGGTGGACCAACCAGTTATTAGGCTTAGGGGACAAATACTTTTTCACACAGGGCCATGTAGTTTTGGATTTTGTTTTCCCTTAATAATAAAAACCTTCATTTAAAAACTGCATGATGTGTTTACTTGTGTTATCTTTGACTAATATTTAAATGTGTTTGATTATCTGAAACATTAAAGTGTGACATGCAACATGCAAAAAATAAGAAATCAGGAAGGGGGCCAACACCACTGTATGTAGTGTGTAAGTAGTGTGTATGTAGTATGAATGTAGTGTGCATGTATGTAGTGTGTATGCATCATGTATATAGTGTGTATGCATCATGTATGTAGAATGTATGTATGTAGTGTGTAAGCAATGTGTATGTAGTGTGCATGTATGTAGTGTGTATGCATCATGTATGTATCAGGTATGTAGTGTGTAAGTAGTGTGTAAGTAGTGTGCATGTATGTAGTGTGTATGCATCATGTATGTAGTGTGTATGTAGCATGTATGTATGTAGTGTATAAGTAGTGTGTATGTAGTATGTATGTATGTATGTAGTGTGTAAGTAGTGTGTATGTAGTATGAATGTAGTGTGCATGTATGTAGTGTGTATGCATCATGCATGTATCATGTATGTATGTAGTGTGTAAGTAGTGTGTATGTAGTGTGCATGTATGTAGTGTGTATGCATCATGTATGCATCATGTATGTAGTGTGTAAGTAGTGTGTATGTAGTGTGCATGTATGTAGTGTGTATGCATCATGTATGCATCATGTATGTAGTGTGTATGCAGCATGTATGTATGTAGTGTGTAAGTAGTGTGTATGTAGCATGTATGTATGTAGTGTGTAAGTAGTGTGTATGTAGTATGAATGTAGTGTGCATGTATGTAGTGTGTATGCATCATGTATGTATCATGTATGTATGTAGTGTGTAAGTAGTGTGTATATAGTGTGTATGCATCATGTATGTATCATGTATGTAGCATGTATGTATGTAGTGTGTATGTATCATGTATGTATCATGTATGCAGTGTGTGTTGTATGAATGTAGTGTGCATGTATGTAGTGTGTATGCATCATGTATGTATCATGTATGCAGTGTGTGTTGTATGAATGTAGTGTGCATGTATGTAGTGTGTATGCATCATGTATGTATCATGTATGCAGTGTGTGTGTAGTATGAATGTAGTGTGCATGTATGTAGTGTGTATGCATCATGTATGTATCAAGCATGTAGTGTGTATGTAGCATGTATGTATGTAGTGTGTAAGTAGTGTGTATGTAGTGTGAATGTAGTGTGTAAGTAGCGTGTGCTTACAGTGAGTCATATATTATATGGCCTCTTGAGCACTGCATTCATGCAGGAGCCGGAATTCACGCCTGAGACAGATGTGGGGTGAAAAAGTCATCATACAGACGACTCTGGAAATACTGGTACGATTCAAGAGCAGAAAAAATTATAAATATAATAAGATAGAAATAAATACATGAAATCATTCTTATAAAATCTAATCATTCTATAATGGTATTTTATTTGAAGTTTTAAAGAAATCTTTGTTTACACTAATGGATTAAAAGATTTATTCAACTTCCAAAGTCCTTGTGGTCTTTATAATATTTTAAGATGAATCGATTAAGAAGAATTGATTCTATATTTAATGATCAACTGAAAGCTGGATTTTTGAGCTGAAACAGAAAAAGAAGGATCAGGCAGACAGGATACTCGAAATCCAACACCTCCTAGCTTAACTCACATTAAAACACCATCACCGTGACTTTCAGAAAGTTCCAGAAACCCGCTGACGGGCTTAATAAAAAGTGCTAAATTAAATGATCCACTTTGTTAAACACGTGATATCGTTAATCCATTCGATACTTCAAATTGTTTTTCCCCCACAGTCCCTTTTCCAATGACTTTTTCTCATTTCCACCAAAATCTTTTCCCTGCTTTAACTGCTTCTTGCTTAACGTGAAACATTTCTCTTCCTTTATTCCCACTTGTATGAGGCTCACATCCGATTTTTTTCCCCTCAACCTCCTTTCAAAAGGTTTTCTAAACCTTTAAAGTTGGAGAATATTGCATTTTTTCTGTTTGAAAGAAAAATAATGATTGAGTCACAAGACAAAGCCTCTCTTTATTATGATGTTCCTGTGCTGCTGCAAGTCACCTTAGAATTCCTGTGACAGTAACAGACAGACAGGAGTGTTGAGCTGGAATTGGTGGGATGTCGGTATAATTAGTAAGAGGAAAACGCCATGATGGAGTATTAGCTTATCTGATTTGTCGCGGTGGAATTTGTTTAATTATCCAGTTGTAAAGTAGCTAAAGAGATTATAATATCCAGATTTCTCTTTATTTCCATCCTTCAAACTTGGTTAAACTGCCATCGTATTTTATCTGCCAGTATTAGTGCATTGCCTTCCTCATTATATAGTTACCTAGCTTGCTAGAGCTAGCATACCAAAGCTTATTAACATTGGATTTCAAGATGTGCAAACATTAGGGAAAGTCCATATATTCATATGAAACTAATATATCATAAAGCTAGTATGTGGTACATAGACAGATGTGCTACATAAACTAATCTATTGATCGTATTTGTTAATGTAGATAATAATCTGATTCGGTGTCTCCTCTAGAGTTGATATAAAAATGATCAAATCCCATCCCTTTATACACGACACCATCATTTCTGCAATGCTGCCTCGTGCTTAGGCCTTTAAAAACTTTATACAAGTACATTTGGGAATTATAGCCTTAATCAGTGACCTTGAATGTCATCAGATTCACACACTCACTGTAGTGTTTTGCATTTAAATGAATCATCATTATGTATTTGTTTAAAGTGATATCGTTTTTATGTATGAAAATATTCCATGAGAGAAAAACCTTACAAATGTAAAAAATGCTGTTTGAATAAGTATTTGAGCCCCTGCATTGTGGAAGCGCCAAGTTTACACAGATGAAAGATATCTGTGTATCGAGAACACAGCTGGCTTACAACTGACCTAGACCTGTGAATCATTAAAAAAGTGAACTTTTCTGGTAAAAAAAGATCCCCGTATTTTAAGTACTATGAGTCAGACTGTGAATCTGAGCATTCCAAGGCATTTTAAAGACATGCACAGGATAGGAAAATACTACAGAATAATATATGAGTGTAATCCCAGTGAGCGCTGTTGGATCAACTGTGAAGAAGTGGAAGCTGCATCATACCAACAAGTCACTGCCTGGACACGGCCAAGCCTCAAAAGTCAGAGCAAGAGGTCTGGTGAGGAAAACCACAAGGAGGCCATCCATCACTCTGAAGGAGCTACAGAGTTCTGTGGCTGAGACTGAAGTCAATGTGCATCAGTCAGTGATATCAAGAGCTCTGCATGTAACTGGCCTATATGGGTGGGTGGCTAGAGATTTGACATTACTGAAGAAAAACCATGTCAAAGCATGTCTGGAGTTTGCCAGGAATCATCAGAGTGACCTAGCAAATATGTTGTATGGTTTTGCGGTATGATGAGACAGAAATTGAGTTTTTTTGGGCCAAAATTCAACTCTAACCATGGCACAAACCTAACACTGTCCATTCATCAACAAACACCATTCCAGCAGTGAAATACGGGGGTGGCAGCGTCATGTTGTGGGCATTAGCTGGGACTGGCCGGCTTGTTAAAACTAACGGATCTGCTTCAGTCTGCTAAAAAATAATGCTTGGGAGAAATTTTGCTTCTCAGCAGGACAGTGGTCCTAACTGCAAGGCTGAAGCAAAGCAGACAGGCTGAACAACAAAAAGATGAGTGTCCAGGTCAAATTCCAGATCACAATCCAATCAACAATCTGGGGTGCTGCCCACGAGTGTGTCCCAAGCAAAATGAAGAACCTGGAGTTATTTTGCAAGAAAGAACAGGTGAAAATGATTCCCAAGCAGTGTGCTAGTAGGTGCTTATCCCAACAGACCTAAGGCCTGTGCTGTAGAAAATGTGCCTCAACCAGGTACTAGTCTGAAGGGGATGTATACTTATGCAAGCAGCATTTTTCAATTGATTTTGCTGTTAAGGATTTTGTCAGGCCCCTGTGGTGGGGGTTGAAAGCAGGAAAAACACAACCGACTGTGAACACTGTAGTGAAGATGAAAACATTCTGATCACAGTTAAAGGTAAGAGTATCCGGGTCACGACAGACCTTTAACCAGACTTCCATGTTGTGATTGCAGAAGTATTCCTGTTGACATAGTGAACAATGACTGCAAATATAGCTCATAATCACTGCTGCATCTCTATATGCAGACTTAATTCAAGCAAACATCCGCACTTGAGCTTTCACTCAGTTCCCACCAATATGCTTGCAAGAAAGAAATGGCTTTGTGCCACAGATCCCTCACAGGATTTTACATTACACAAGTGGCTAATTGGGAAAGCTACATGGACGGCTTACATGGTGAACATCTGCACAGTTCTGTGGGCATACCTGTGATAAACTGAGTACTATGGACCAGTCCGTAATAACACACATCTATGAACAGGGGTTTAAGCTGGTCAGAGGTGCTACTGAAGGATCTAGAAAGGTGTGTGGGTTGAGGACAGTGGTTCCAAGCCTGCTCCTGGAGTATACATGATTATATTATTGTGTTCCTGCCATGACACACCATGTCAACTCAGGAAGAGCCAGTTACAGCTGTTTCCTACAGTGAAAGTCCACTACAGAACCAGGGATGGGAATCACTGGTGTAGGATACTATAGACTGAATTCAAGGGTCTTGATCAGAATGACATGCTGTACTACAGAGAGGCTAAAAAAGGTTTGCTGAAGCTGTGCTACTTCATTAGGGCTTATGGCTGGGAAAGGATAAAAACCAGTTCACACGAGGTTATGGTACAATAGACTGATAGAATTGGCTATAAGGGAAGGGTCCAAAGATGCAAGTATGGGATAGTGTGGAAGACTATTCAGAGTACATGAGTTCCTGCTACTGTGGAAGTCTCTAGAATGGCTTGGTGAGAGTGGGATAAGGGTCAGGAATGGTCTATGTGAGCCTTGGAAAGAAAGACACACAAAAAAACAACACTCGGTGCAGACCAAAACAACTACCACAGTCTGGTTCCAGCAGTCTGTGAAAGCGATTAGAGCCTGAATTAACTTAATAGTTGGAAGGAAACCAAACATGGCATGTATTTTGTGTTTCAGGTAAGTATATTTTTTAAAATGCAATCTGTTAAACTGACCCATGAAGCTCAAACTGAGCCAAAGGACTGAGTTGTAGAGCTGCAGAAATGCGATGTGTTCTAGATGTTGGGAAC
>JAUCMX010000019.1:2497507-2505007 GCA_033459395.1 Hemibagrus guttatus
TGTCATTCCCACCATATTGTTTGATAGCAGCCTAAATATATCTGAATTAAATAATAATACATTTCTGCAAAATGACAGCGAAGGTGCAGACTGTATATCTGTGGCGTAGAGAAATATACTGCGATGACTGGCCGAGGGAAAGGCGGGTTCATGGAGAGAAGGATGTCTGTATATCAGAAATATGTGCGAAATATTTCTTTCCCACATACAAGGCTGAGAAAAAGAAGAAACTTGGTCTAGTTTCAGGAATTTTGCACATTTTCTAAGAGGTTTTTTGGGCTGGACATTTTGCTGAAACTGCCCAAATGCTGCTCTGCTGCTCCACGGGGTAATATAAACCATCATCACTCCAGTGAGAGCCAGTCGGCCAATCAGGTCCAGGGATCCTGTCCAGTAAATGTTTTCAAACATTTATTGTACCACCTTCTCCAACTAGCAGTGTTTGAAGACATGCAGTCGTATCTCTGGCTGCAGAACATTTTGTGTTTTATAGTCATGGGGAAGTCTGAGGTAAGACATGAAGATCTGGCTGCAAACACGTTCAGTAAACAGCTGATTTTCTACAGTGTGAGTGGAACCAGTTTCACAGATAAACACCGTTTTACCCGTTAATTAAAACCGCACACACACACACACTATGGCCACGCCTCTAGTCTGATGTTCTTTCATTCACACTCTACAGTGTGTGCGTGTGTGTGATAACCTACTCCTCTTTAATAAATGCCAGTTTGAGGGTGTGTGTGTGTGTTGCTGTTACTGAGTCTTTTATTGTGTGTGTGTGTATGTGTGTGTGTGTGAGAGAGAGAGGGAGCAAGAGAGAGATAGAGAGAGAGAGACAAGCATGGTTCTCATGGTAACCAGGATGTTGACTGTGTCTGCATCCCATTTCAGAATTTAATGTGGCTTAATGCCACAAAGCAAGTTTAACACCTAACACACAATCATACAAGGTAGACAGTAACACACATGCACACACACACACACACCTGTTTCACCTTGGAACAGCATGAGTACAGTTATCAGGCAGAGAGAGAGAGAGAGAGAGAGAGAGAGAGAGAGAGAGAGAGAGAGAGAGAGAGAGAGAGAGATTATCTGAGTTCAGCAGGAAGTCATAACAATGAAGTTAATAAAAGCTATGCTTTCAGGTGAACAGAGTTCAGAGTCCATTCATCTATTCAAAATTTGGAATAAATAATTTGGCCCTTAAATGTGGCTGAAAATCTCTGGTCACAAGCGCCTCATTTATAAATGACATCACTGCTGATTTGCATTTGGTGACGCCCACAAAACTCCATAAAAGGAAAAGGTCACAGAGCTGAAGTGACAAGCAAACGGCAATAAAAGTCGTTCCCTCTTGTTACTTTCGTTCACTTCTATTTCAATAAAAAGCATATCTATTTAATATTAAACATTTACAAAGATTAAAAGTGTCTAAAAGACCATAACCTGGAGCCAAATTCCAGCGAGTTAGATTCGAATTAAATGAGGTTAAAAACCTTTCCTCACACCCTCTCGCACCCTGACACCCCGGAGCTTGAGACCGAGCAGATGATCCACTTCTCCGTCACTGATTTGTGTGTAAGTGTAATATCTGCATCAGCTCAGCAGGGATTCCATGGAGATGTACATTCACTGTTTTTATGCACACAGTCAGAAGCATGAATTTGAGAGAAAAAGTTGCAGAAAGCTGTTGTTTCGAGATCAGTGTATAAGAAGACATTGGATAAACTTCACTTTAACATCTTTACTGAAAGATTTTATAATATTACCAGACGCCTGATAGCAGCAGACACACGACTGGCCTTTGGGAGACGCCTCCAAGTCTAATGAGCAGGTTTAACACCACTAATAGCTAAACACAGACCATACACACACACACACACACACACACACGTGCAATGCGCTCAGGCGTGGTGTGTTGTGGTTTGGTTCGGACTCAAGGTTAAGAATCTAGCTCGGGATTCAGATGTCCTTGAACTGAAACACACACACACAGACACACACACACACACACACACACATCCTAATGCTGTGAAATTCTGCTATGAATTAATCAAATATGCAGAAAGACTGCGAGTAACTCGAACCTTCAGCTGGTTAGATCTCCCATGAATGGCTGCTTTGTGGATCTTTTTAAAGACAAAACCACAGAATCAGGTGCTTCGAATTAACCCTCACCTGGTGGAGATGGAGACAAAGAATAAGAGAAGAGCAGTGGCCCCGGTGCTTTAGATAAACGCTGTCATTAATAAGTTTGTACTCGAGACAGAGAGAGCTATCGAGCTCTGATGCTCATTAACCCTTTCACTATGAAGTGCTTCGACTCTTTTTTTCCTTTCTTCCTCCGTCTGCTCCACCCAGGTCTCCAGTAACGCAGAGTATGAAGTCATGCGCTGCCTGTCATGTGCAGCTGTGACACGGACATCGACCCCAGTGAATCTTTCCTGTGTAAAAGGGTGGATCCTGCGCTGCTCAGGCTGTGTTGTGGTGGATGCGGATGGATGGTGTGTGTGGACTAGCGAGGATGACGTGACGCTGCAGGTGGTCCTGTTTTCCGAACAACACTCAAAGTGTTTCTGGAAGGTGGAACATTACAGGCCGTGACTGCGGTGCTTGGAGAAGCCGAGCGTGATTAAATAACGGTCAGGATGTCCATAAATTTAGCAGCAGTGCTGCAGGAACAGGGCTGGTCTCTGGCAGAAGGAGTATATAATTTCTCTTTTTTTAGAAAACAACTTGAATAATCAGTTGGTAAAAATATTTAACAGACCAATGGGAAAGTGTGAGAAATTCTGGAATGGAGTCCTGAGAGATGACTCGTGTGTGTGTGTGTGTGTGTGTGTGTGTGTGTGTGTGTGGAGTTGCAGTGTGTATGTTTTGCAACAGTTGCTATAGCAATTTAATGCAAGGCTTGATGATGGAATAGCAAGACATACAGAGATAATAAAGCAAAAGCTGACAAATGTCTTAGGAATGACGAACTTGTCTTATAAAAGTGTTACAACAGTCAGCTGAACACATTAGTAGAGTGTTGATTGTGTTACATTTTGTTCACACATACAGCGAGTCACAGCAACAAAGCACACGGAGATCACGTTCACTTCCGACGATGAGCACGGGCAATTAAATGTGGGCGTGTCCACACCAGTGACATGACAAAGCTGATAAAAGGTAAACTTTATGCAAATACGGGGGGACTACCAATGGGTGGTGAAGACAGTAGAGGTCATGTGATCCGTATCAAAGAGCACACACTGCTTCTCCTTCATCTCATATGATATGATGCAGTATACAAACCCTGCTGAATTTATACACAAACACCAAAATTCAGAAATCTGATTTGTTGTCAAGTGGAATACTAGTTGCTCCACCCACTGATAAACCTTATTACCATGGCAACCAGTAGTAGGAACATCTAATGGAGACTTTAACGCAGCTTTGATCCACTAGCAAAGCGTTTCATTCATTTGTGACTTGCTGGGATCTTAAAGCCAGTAAACCTTTGTTTGTGTTTTTCTGTCCTCATAATTTATCATCATATTAATATCATCTTGTGGTATGAACACAGCCGCACCTGTAATTCCCTGCAGTGAAGGACTCAGCGTGGTCTGCTGGGTGAGTAAAAGTGTCAGCGCCCCGATGATCTCTCTCTCCACCTTCTCCTCCTCCTCCGTTCCACTCGCTTGCGTCTCCTGAGCCAGGGAGTACACGTACACCAACAGCACCAGCAACTCGTCCACGCTGAAATCAGAAGAACCCGACTCCGAACCACCCTCGGTGATGCTTCTGGACTTCATGAGGGGAAGAAACTGCTTCAGGACGTCTGCCAGGTCGGACTCTCCCAGAGCCTTCAACACATACAGAAGAATGAGGGATAAGTCATAGCACTGACGATTAAAAAAAAGTGTATGAAACATTCTATAGGCTGCCATAGACTCGAGGAGGAGGAGGAGGAGGAGGAGGAGGAGGAGAAGGAGAAGAAGGTCCTTTTGGTGCTTGGCCCCATAAAAACCTAAATTCTTACTACAAGCACATCAGTATCTACAGAAATGACTGGAAGCTTTATTAATTCACCATTTTCACCATTAACACCAAACAAATAACATTATACAGCTGCTTACCACTTTATTAGGAACACCGGTACACTTGCTCATTCAAGCAATTATCTAATCACACAGATACACGCAGAATCACAACAAACATCAGAATGGAGAAAAGAATCTCACTCATCTCCATGTCTATGACCATGATCGAATACTTCAGAAACTGCTGAATTTAGTTAGATAACTTTATTCAACCAGGATAAAAACTTATTTAGATTAAATCTCTTTTACAAGAGTGACCTGGCCTAGAAGGTGGGAAACGACACAACAATGAATACAGACACAACAAGTTTATTTGTGTTAAACAAATACTTACATACATACAGTAATATACAATCAAATATCACAGAAACAGCTAATTTATTTAAATAAAGTGCCATAAATTCACCCGGTGAAGTAAGCAGAGTAAGTTTGAAGTTTTGAAGTGTGTGTGTTCCTGTAAGTTGTTCCACACTGAGGAGGCGAGGTTTTAATCTTTTTGTCCCACAGCTTGGACTTAACACTGAGAACAACAAGCTGAATAATGTCCTTCGAACCAAGATTGTATTGTTTGTAGAGTTTGGGTCATAAGCTTACATCCCAGGTGCTGAATCTGCAAAATGTTAAAATTTAAAAGGAATAAGAGAAATCTTATACTTTATTTAATTAAAGTAGTTATTTAAAGTTAAAAGTAATTATTTACTTTTGTTTTTTATTCATTCTGCCCTGTGGGGTCACGGTGGCTAGCACGTTTGCCTCACACCTCCAGGGTTGGGGGTTCGATTCCCTCCTCCGCCATGTGTGTGTGTGGAGTTTGCATGTTCTCCCCGTGCCTCGGAGGTTTCCTCCGTGTACTCCGGTTTCCTCCCCCGGTCCAAAGACATGCATTGTAGGTTGATTGGCATCTCTAAATTGTCCGTAGTGTGTGATTGCGTGAGTGAATGAGAGTGTGTGTGTGTGTGTCCTGCGATGGGTTGGCACTCCATCCAGGGTGTATCCTGCCTTGATGCCCAATGACGCCTGAGATAGGCACAGGCTCCCCGTGACCCGAGAATAGATCGGATAAGCGGTAGACAATGAATGAATAATTCTGCCCTGAATCACAGACGTGTGCATATAGTCCACAAGACGTAATAACTGCAAAATAACTGAATGTACACAAGTTTTGGTATTGTACTTCATGAGCCTCTTGTTTGTCCTGATCAGTTAAACTGGCCACTGATGAGCAGAAAAATCACTCGTCCTGTACATTCTTCACTTTTCCAGCGTCTTCTGCATAAACATTCATTGAGACTGAAGAGTCAACATGATACATTAAGAGGTTGTAAACTTTTAAACAGGATGGTCAGCATAAATTACTACAATTTTTTGTTTATTAAATCTTGCCCTTTCAAGCTGTTTAAGATGATAACATGTTTCTCAGAACATAAAATAAAAACAATTTACACCGGTCGTTCAGAGCAGTGACAAGCATAGCGAAAAAGGTCTCTTTAAAAAATAAAAAAATTGCACTGGAATTTGAGAAAATCAGACATAAGTGAAAATGTTAGGTAAGGGTCGCAGTGAAAAATCAAGGCCTAAGCATCGTGTGGTCACGAGTAACCGCTGGTTCTGTCTTTAATATGCCGCATCCATCATGAGGGATCTCTCAGACATGCAGCGGAGAGTCGAGCTCGGGATCAACGAGAAGCCTTGTACAATGGCTTGGAGGGACAAAGAAGTTTTACTGGAAAGATTGAATGAGTGTATTTGTACGCATCAGTCCCTCGGGTGAGCAGCGGTCGACCACACAGCGCTAATACTGAGACAGTACGTTGTCGGAGAAACCCAGAGCTAGCTCACAGTTTCACTAAACACTGTCTCCAGTGGGACACTCAGTGGAACATCGTTCTTCCTCGAGACAATACAGAGAACCATCATCCAAGTGGAAGGACGTGTACTGTATTAGCATCCTGGGGTCGTAGCAAAACAGCGATCTGCTCTGGTCTGAAAATGAGCTACTCGTGTGATGCGTCTCCTGATGTGTGGTCAAAACCAGATACTGGCTGCACATGCAAAGGAAAAAAACGAAAGAAATGAAGTGTGTGAAATGAACAACCTTCATAAACCGCTGAATTGAAACAGCATACAACGAAACAACAAAAAAATTAGCCCAAAGTGACCGTAAGGCATGGTTTATTCGGGAAGAGTCTCGAAGGGCACAGAGTGAACAGTGTCTTCCTGTATGAGCAACCGGTGAAGAAGAAAAAAATCTAATACCCTTGTGAATGGATTCTGTTGTAAAGAGAAGTGTCCCCGTTGGACCCAGAACAGATCCTTGACCCAATACAAACATTCAGAGAAATTCTTCCTCTGGAGAAAAGAGAACTGGCCTGGACTCGGGATCACGTAACTTAAACGTACGGGAACAGAGAGTTCCTGAAGACTGAGAGGTTCTGCGCTGAACACGATAAGCCATCATCCGGGTGAGAGCGAGTAAGAGGGTTTCTTACAATGTTTTGTTTGTGCATTTCGTTTCAGGTCTTTCGCCACAAGTTACATGCCTGCTCTCACAGACGAAGACACTTTTCACTGCTGAAATAAATCTGCTTTTTTGATTGTAATGAATCAAATCAAATCTGATTCATGTTAGATATTTAAAATTCGTTGGGTTTTTATTTTTATTTGATTTAATTCTGCCCTAAATAATCTATTTCACATAACACATGTTTGCATATAGTCCACAAGACAAACTGCAAAATAACTGCATTTACACAAATGAACCAGTTCAAAAGTTTACATCCCCTCGATTCTTAATCCCGTGTGTTATCTGGAGGATCAGCGGCTGTTTTTTATGTTTCGGGATCGTTCTTCACGAGCCTCGTTTGCCCTGAGCAGTTAAAATGCTCACTGATGCTCAGAAAAATCCCTCAGGTCCTGCACATTCTTTGCTTTTCCAGCGTCTTCATATTTCTTCATATCATATTTTATTTCTATCTTTTCACACCGAGGACAACTGAGTGACTTGTACACGACTATTACGAATGTGCAAACATTTACTGAAGCTCAAAAGGCAACATGACACATTATGAGCCTGGGTGTGTGTGTGTGTGTGTGTAAATGTTTAAGCAGGATGATTAGTATAAATTATTAGAATTTTTTTCATTTAATTTTGCCCTTTCAAAGCTACATAAGATATTTAAATGCTATCTAATAATTGAATGCTAAATAAAAACAATTTACACCAAACAACCTTCAGAGCAGTGATGAGTTTGCGTCACGACCAGAAATAAAACATTAAGCTCTGTGAATAAGGTCTAATTAATTTTTTTAAATACTGCACTGGAACGTGCAAATATAACACATCAACATAATCAGATATGAAACGAATCAGGATTTTTTTTTATCGTAAATATATCAAATCAAATCTGATTCATAT
>JAUCMX010000019.1:2512507-2517507 GCA_033459395.1 Hemibagrus guttatus
AAAGACTGGTTAAGAAACTGCTTGTATTTAGAAGAAGAAAAAGAAAGAATAACTGAAAACTTTTCTTTAAAAAAGACATCCAAGCTGTGAAGACGACTAAATCCTCACCATCCTCGACTCAGATCAACACGTGAACGTGACACGGATCTTCCTGTCACAGTACCATGGCTTTATTCTTGAAATATTACTTAAAGGAGAATAAATCTCTGTGGAAAAACGTCTTGAAAATGGTGAAAAAAATGAAGAACTGAAAATCTTCCACTGCTTTGCTTTGAGTTTATAGTGCTCCTAACTACAGGAAGAAGAAATGATCATCCTAAGCTGCCAGAAGTTCCTGTAGTGGAAACTAATCTCTAGCTCTAATATCAGGAATAATTGCTCACGGCAGTGTTCACGGCAGCAGAGGATCAGCAAAAAGCTCGAAAGTTTGAGTCCTGCTCCTAACTTCCAGCCTTCACACTTTCACCTGCTCGGCTCGACTGCAATTAACATTTTCATTAATATTTAACGATGATGTGAAATTCACACAGGGGCTCAGGCGACACGTTTCAGAAAGAATTGACTCGGTCAAACAGCTTAGAAATTTCTTTTTCCCCTCGCTGTGAAGACATGAAATTTCACTCTGCTTCAGAATGTTTACACGGCAGAAGCTGAGCAGATTTTTTAAATAATGACATCGAAAAATTCGCTGAAACTTCCGGCTAATGAAAAGATTCAGTATTAAGATTTCGGAGATTAGAAAGCGAGTGGACGGGTGCCAATATTTTTACTCACAATATTTTGTAACTAAGGGAGAAACTAAGGCTTTAGGAAAGGAAGCCTGGATCGTGTATGAAATAAGTGCATGGAAGGGTAACGTGTGTGTGTGTGTGTGTGTTATAAAGGTCTGTGAAATTAGCCAAATGTTAAACAGACACAGAAATATTAATACAACAAGCGAGACACTGAACCTATGAACCGTCACACACTCTTTAACAAATTGGACTATGTGTGAAGTGGCAAAACATTAGAAAAATTCAATAAATTAAAAAAAAAGCGTGTGGGAATTAAACAATTGGGTCATCTCTGCGGAATCCTGCTGTTTGCAAAAAGGCACGGATTTCAGGAAAGTCCTGTCAGAACGGGAAAAGCCGCATCCATCATCCGGCTCTTCCGTCTGGATTCTGGAGAGAAGCGCACATTTAGACGAGCGAGAGAGCAGAAGATGAGTGTACACACACACACACACACACACACACACACACACACACACACGCAGGAGTGTACATCACTGCTGGAGCTTGATGTACTTTCTGTTAATCCTCCAAAGCATCCTGGAGTGTGTATGTGAGATGTGCGTGTCCGTGTGCTCGCGTATGCGGCAAAGCTGAAACAAACAAGCCACTCGAGCTCTCCTTTGTTTTTTTTAGCTTTCGTTTTTTTCAATACGACAAAAAAGCCAAAGCGAGGTGAGCGACATTTCCATAACAGCCGTATTCATTTACAAATTCAAATAGATGGACTGCTCGACCTCGACGTGACAAGACCACACAGCCATGCAAAGCCACACTCTGCATGTTATTCTTCCAAAACAATGAGGCTCCCGAGTGCCGAGGGCTGGACTGTCCATCGTCCAGCACAGGCTGTCCTGCTCCATAAAAATTCACTGTAAGCGTTTGAATTCTTTAAAAAAAAAAAAAAAAAAAAAAAAAAAAAAAAAAAAAAAAGGAGTGATGAGGGGTCTGGGTGTAATGTCAGGACGCTACACTTCCAGGGAGTCTGAGAGTGAGAGAAATGTCATGTACTGTACTGTACGCAAAAAAGCTGACCGTCTGATGACCAGGCTTCCTCACCTGCATGCTGGAGAATAAGTCAATGAAAGAGGGAGAAAATAGGGAGAGATGGATAGAGTGAGACACAGAGAGTATGAACAGGCCGCTAATGAGGCGCTCTTAAAGCGAGTGTTAGATAACATGACTGATAAACGCTCTCTTAAAGCTAACACACACGCAGGGAAGTTTATACAAGAAGACAGTCATGAATCTTGTCTTTTAAACATCCGTCTACATCTTTAAATCTCACACACACTGTCTGTGTGGGGTGTGTTTTGTGTGTGTGTGTGTGGTGTGTGTGTGTGTGTGTACACAGCTACAGCTGAAAAGCAACAGCACAATAAAACATTCTGCTCATGCAGCACCTTGTGCAGTCTGTCTTTTTCATAAAATATCTCAAAACTCATCTGCTTATAATCTACCACACACACACACACACACACACACACACACACACAAAGACAGAGAAACACACGTACACACACAAAGACAGAGTAATACACACACACAAATACACACAACAGACAACACACAGAAACATACACAGAGAACCATATACCCACACACAAAAACAGATAGACACAAACACAAACACACAGAGAAACACACACACAAAGATAGAGACATACACACACATACACACACAACAGACAGAAACTGAAACACACACAAAGACAGACAGAGACATAGTAACACACTTACATACACAAACACAGACAAAGTCAGTGACAGACACACAAAGATGGATAGACACACAGACACACACAGACACACACAGACACAAAGACACACACAGACACACAACTGGGGGGGGGGTGTCACAATAAACTCGATGAGTTTTGCTCAAAAAATGAGCAGCACATTTTTGAGCAAAACTCTGGACTTCTTTCTGTACTGCATCTCTGTTAAAACTGTGATTATAAAGACACGTCAGAGTGACCCTGCTATCCCTAATCACTCTTTACTCTTTTAGCTCTGTGTGTGTGTGTGTGTGTGTGTGTGTGTGTGTGTGTGTGTGTGTGTCCAGTCACACCTGCTCTCTCCTTCATTTAATAAACTTTCACATTCATTCCAAAAGCACTAATGACATCTGACACAATCCACAGCTGACCATCAACCTCTACAACTCCTTCACTATAACACAAACCAGACTAATCACACACACACACACACACACACACACACACACTGAATCAGAGCTCACTATGGCTTTCACTCACTGCTCTCTGCTCCATGTGTGTGTCTGAGGTTGCAGTTGATGTGGTGTGTGTAAGCTGGGATAGATTATGGGTTCATTCAGTAGATAAGCGTGGACCGGCGGCCGCAAACCAAAAAAGGAAAAAACAAAAAAAGCTTGCTTTCTCACACTTTAAACACACACACACACACACACGTCAGTGGTTTTAAGTTCTAATGCTCTGTCAAATCCTAACAGCCTTAAAGGAAAACAGCAGCATGTTTCACCTTGTTTAGAACAATTATAAGACACAGCATGTTGAAAGTGCTTATGAGAAAGTGCTTAAGATGGGATCTTTGAGTTCACAGAGCTAATCCACCTTCAGCTCAAATGTAAGAAATATTTAGTAAAGTATGATTTTTGTATAAATGTTTATCAACAGCCACAACAACTGTGTTTAGACTTTCATTACGAGTAACATCCAACGTCTTAAAAATGATCTACAAGCTACACAGCAATGAACACTATTAATATTAGTCTCTTTAAATATTCATACATTCATCTCAGGCGTCATCGGGCATCAAGGCAGGATACACCCTGGACGGAGTGCCAACCCATCACAGGGCACACACACACTCTCATCCACTCACACAATCACACACTACGGACAATTTAGAGATGCCAATCAACCTATCACGCATGTTTTTGGACCGGGGAGGAAACCGGAGTACCCGGAGGAAACCCCCGAGGCACGGGGAGAACACGCAAACTCCACACACACACTGGAGGCGGGAATCGAACCCCCGACCCTGGAGGTGTGAGGCAAACGTGCTAACCACTAAGCCACCGTGCCCCCCTGAATTACATAATCTTAATTTGAATCTTTTACTTGGTCTTAAGCAACATTTCACTGTACACCCACCAGGCATAACATTATGACCACCTGCCTAATATTGTGCTGGTCCCTCATTTGCTGCTAAAACAGCCCTGACCTGTCATGCACTGTGACCCCTTTCTATCAGAACCAGCATTAACTTCTTCAGCAATCTGAGCAACAGTAGCTCGTCTGTTGGATCGGATCACACGGGCCAGCCTTCGCTCCCCACGTGCATCAATGAGCCTTGACCGCCCATCACCCTGTCACAGGTTCACCACTGTTCCTTCCTTGGACCACTTTTGATAGATACTGACCACTGCAGACCGGGAACACCCCACGAGAGCTGCAGTTTTGGAGATCCAATGGTCTAGCCATCACAATTTGTCAAACTCGCTCAAATCCTTACTCTTGCCCACTTTTCCTGCTTCTAACGCAGTGTGATTTAACCTTCCTGTTTCTACATAAAGAGCCTGATGCAGCAGCGCTTTTTTCCTTTACTCAGTCCTGCTCTCTCTCCGCTTCAGCTTTCAATATGACGTGTTACTGTATCATGCTCTGGCACTAACAACATTTCTTCGTCTCTACGACTCTCCGCTACGTCGATCTCATCACATGTACAATGTAACTTTGGGTGTCACTGGAAAATGAGACAGAAAAAAGAAAGAAAAGCCTGTACTTCTTTGTTTTTAACCTGATTGTTATCGCTTATATTATCGCCTGTGACTTTTCACCGAAATTACGAAAAAAATGGAAACACTAAACACTATTTTTCTTCCTCTTATTATTATTATAAACACGTTTAAAATGTTTGATGGTGGAGTTTTCCTTCCACCCTAACATCCTTTTAGTATAATGCTCAGTCTCACACGTCATTTCAGCCCGAAAACGAGCTTCTCTGCCTCGTACATCGAAAGTCTTCATTATGGTTAACCACAAAGACTCCAAAACTTCCTCTAGTGTTATGATGTGGAGCTTTTTTTCTTTCGCTTCCAACACCGAACCTGTGATTTTATCAGACTCGCATCAGAGCCGTTTTTATTGGATGATTCACAGCAGTGTGACGATGTGCATCTGGGAAATCAGCACACTATTAATTACACATCTGATGCAAGCACACTGTTTGTACACCCTGAGG
>JAUCMX010000019.1:2522507-2525007 GCA_033459395.1 Hemibagrus guttatus
CTAATTTACTGACCAACAGGCTTCCTGAATTACTGACTAATTTACTGAGTAAATTACTGACCAACAGCCTTCCTGAATTACTGAGAAAATTACTGACCAACAGGCTTCCTGAATTACTGACTAATTTACTGACCAACAGTCTTCCTGAATTACTGACTAATTTACTGAGTAAATTACTGACCAACAGCCTTCCTGAATTACTGACTAATTTACTGAGTAAATTACTGACCAACAGTCTTCCTGAATTACTGACTAATTTACTGACCAACAGGCTTCCTGAATTACTGACTAATTTACTGACCAACAGGCTTCCTGAATTACTGACTAATTTACTGAGTAAATTACTGACTAACAGCCTTCCTGAATTACTGAGTAAATTACTGACCAACAGTCTTCCTGAATTACTGACTAATTTACTGACCAACAGTCTTCCTGAATTACTGACTAATTTACTGAGTAAATTACTGACCAACAGTCTTCCTGAATTACTGACTAATTTACTGACCAACAGGCTTCCTGAATTACTGACTAATTTACTGACCAACAGGTTTCCTGAATTACTGACTAATTTACTGAGTAAATTACTGACTAACAGCCTTCCTGAATTACTGAGTAAATTACTGACCAACAGTCTTCCTGAATTACTGACTAATTTACTGACCAACAGTCTTCCTGAATTACTGACTAATTTACTGAGTAAATTACTGACCAACAGTCTTCCTGAATTACTGACTAATTTACTGACCAACAGGCTTCCTGAATTACTGACTAATTTACTGACCAACAGGCTTCCTGAATTACTGACTAATTTACTGAATAAATTACTGACCAACAGTTTTCCCCAAATTAATAAATTACTGACCAACAGTTCTCGTATATTACTGACTAAATTACTGACCAACAGGCTTCCTGAATTACTGACTAATTTACTGAGTAAATTACTGACTAACAGCCTTCCTGAATTACTGAGTAAATTACTGACCAACAGTCTTCCTGAATTACTGAGTAAATTACTGACCAACAGTCTTCCTGAATTACTGAGAAATTACTGACCAACAGTCTTCCTGAATTACTGAGTAAATTACTGACCAACAGTCTTCCTGAATTACTGAGTAAATTACTGACCAACAGTCTTCCTGAATTACTGACTAATTTACTGACCAACAGGCTTCCTGAATTACTGACTAATTTACTGAGTAAATTACTGACCAACAGTCTTCCCAAATTAATAAATTACTGACCAACAGTTCTCATATATTACTGACTAAATTACTGACCAACAGTCTTCAGATATTAATAAATTACTGACCAGCAGTTCTCATGTATTACTGACTAAATTACTGACCAACAGTCTTCCCAATTTAATAAATTACTGACCAACAGTTCTCAATACATGATTACATGTAATACATGACCTGCTTCATGCAGCGATTCTTTTCGTTCAACTTAAAGCAGTTTACTAGAAAACTGAAACTTTTGGTTTCTCCTCTAAAAGAGTTTCAGGTCTTATCGTTCTCTCAGTCCACTTGTTTTTAATGTAAATGTAATGGAGCAGCCGGCAAAAATGAAACTGAGGTACACACTGGACTCGCTTTCATCCCCGGCTGCTGGTTCTCTGTGTATGCTTTGTTGGTTGCTTCTGTTTGTTTCGTTTCTGGTTCACTGTTTAAAGCACTCGTCAGAATGGTGAAGGAGTTCTCATAAAGGCATGGTACAGATAAGCAAAAAAAACTTCTGATACACACACACACACACACACACACAACTGAACAAAAACACACACATACAAATACACACACAAACACAATTGAACAAAAATACACACACACAAATATAATGGAAGAAAAATACACAACGCATACAAATATACGCATATACACACACACACACACACACACAACTGAACAAAAGTACACACACATACACACAAATACACACACACACAAACACAATTGAAAAAAATACACACACACATACAAATACACACATACAAATACACACACACACAACCACACACACACAACTGACCAAAAATACACACCACATACAAATATACATATAGACAAACACACATACCACTGAACAAAAATACACGCCACATACACACACACAACTGAACAAAAACACACACCACATACACAGGCATACAAATACACACACACAAACACAACTGAACAAAAAAAACAAACATACACACAAACAACTGAACAAAACCACAGACCACATACACACACATACAAATACACACATACACACACACAACTGAACAAAACTACACACCGCATACACATGCATACAAATACACACACACAAAATGAACAAAAAAAACACACCACATACAAATACACACATACACAAACACACAAGCAACTGAACAAAAACACACACCACATACACACATACAAATACACACATACACACCTGAACAAAACCACACCACATACACACACACAACTGAACAAAACCACACACCACATACACACGCATACAAATACACACA
>JAUCMX010000019.1:2530007-2565007 GCA_033459395.1 Hemibagrus guttatus
CGAGGATCTGAAATCATACAGTGGGGGGCTCAGTGGCTCAGTGGTCAAGGCTCTGAGGTACTGATCAGAAAAGGTTCCCAAAGGGGTTTTAAACCCCAGCACTGCCAAGCTGCCACTGTTGGGCCCCTTGAGCATGGCCCTTAACCCTCAGTGCTGTATCTCAGCTGCCCCTGTGCTCTGACCCCAACTTCCTAACAAGCTGGGATATGCATACAGAATTTCCAGGTGCTGCATAGATAAATCAGCAAAAATGGAGGGAATCAATATTTTCGGAATATTTTTCACCATGTACACTGCGGGTAAAAATTGACCTCGATACAATAAGATTATTTACAATGCTAGCCATGTGCCAGCTAGCTTGCTAGCTCAATATTATAACGTAGACGTCAGAGTCAGATAGGACTGGATGCTGTTTGATGTGATGGAGAGATTGTAAATATTTAGATGAGTGTAGATCAGAGTAGGAGGAAGAGAGGAAAATAGAGTAATGTGTGTATGCGTGTGGGGGAAGAGCGATAGTGAGAGAAAAGAGAGAGAGAGAGAGGGGAGAGAGAGAGAGGGGAAAAGAGAGAGAGAGGGGGAAAAAGGGGAGCCGAGAGAGAGAGAGAGAGAGAGAGAGAGAGAGGGACAGAAGAGAGAGGGGGAAAAAAAAGAGAGAGAGAGAGAGAAGAGAGAGAGAGCACGAGAGCGAGAGAGAGAGAGAGAGGGAAGAAGAGGGAAAAAGAGAGAGAGAGAGAGAGAGAGAGGAAGAGAGAGAGAGAGAGCAAGAGCGAGAGAGAGAGAGAGAGAGAGAGAGAGAGAGAGGGACAGACAGAGAGAGAGAGAGAGAGAGAGAGGGACAGAGAGAGAGAGAGAGCAAGAGCGGGGAGAGAGAGAGAGAGAGAGAGAGAGAGAGAGGGGACAGACAGAGAGAGAGAGAGAGAGAGAGGGACAGAGAGAGAGAGAGAGCAAGAGCGAGAGAGAGAGAGAGAGAGAGAGAGAGAGAGAGAGAGAGAGAGAAAAGGGGGGAGAGATGAGAGAGAGAGAGAGAGAGAGAGAGAGAGAGGGACAGACAGAGAGAGAGAGAGAGCAAGAGCGAGAGAGAGAGATAGAGAGAGAGAGAGAGCGAGAGAGAGAGAGAGAGAGCAAGAGAGAAGAGAGAGCGTAAGAGAAAGAGTGCGAGAGAGAGAGAACCAGAATTAAAAAACAATTGTAGAAAACTTGGAGTCTCCGCCTCCTCAGTGTTTCACTGTCAACCAATATGTCTGTGTGTGTGTGTGTGTGTGTGTGTGTGTGTGTGTGTGTGTGTGTGTGTGTGTTTGAGGTGGGGGCATCTCTCCCTTCCCGAAGCCCCTAGCACAGATGACTTCAATTTCCTTTCTGCTAAACAAGCAAGCTCTAAACAAAAGCTGAAAGGAACGCGTGGGGACATGAAAGCAGAGCGAAATGTTCAGCTCTCGCATTTCACCACAAACACAGAACCACACAGCAGAGCTCGCAAGCAGACACAATAACAACGTTAATCACAACTTGGAGACACACACAGAACTAGCACTACCACTCGGGACTGGGGGACATATCACACACACACACACACACACACACACACACACACACACATGCAGAGAAAAACACATGTAAAGGGGGGCTGGGGAGGGGTGCAGAAAGGGAAAGTAGAAGTCAGTGTGTCAAGATCTGGAAGAACTTAAACTGTGTGTGTGTGTGTGTGTGTGTGTGTGTGTGTCTGTGTAGAAATCATAGTACAACATTTTTTTTTTGTGACACAGCCCTGATGTACACAAGGCTCCAGTCTCCTCTTCAGCACTCTGGAATTATGGAGTGTGTTAGAGAGTGTGTGTGACAGGAGCGTAAATGCGGCTCTGTGCTAACTTCACGTCCAGCTCCCGTTACCAGGCCTTGAGGTGAAAGCGCTGCTTTGTAGGGAATTTCCCAGGGTCGGTGGCGCCTGAAGAGCGATCATTACAGCCTGACGCCAAAAAGAGCCACAAACACATCCATGGGGCCAAACACACACACATACACATACACACACACACACACACAGAGAGTCTGAACGCCAAGGGCACACGCATCGCCTTGACATGTGACCCTTAGGCAAGCTGGAACGAGAGACTGACACGGCCCACACTGCTGCACTATGCAGGCACACACAAACACACACGCGCAAACACACACACACACATACAATGCAGTATACACCTTGAATGCACACTGATTCAATTCAGTGAGCAATATTAACCTTAGCAAACACTTAAACTCTGTTGAAAACTAGTGAAAGTGACATTGTTCACAGAGAGAATAGAGTGTGTGTGTGTGTGTGTGTGTGTGTGTGTGTGTGTGTGTGTATGCGCGGAAGAGAGAAATGCATTAACCTAATTAGGAAACTAATGTCTAACAAAGTGATAAACAAACCTCACTGATCACAATAAAGTGACAAGCTACACAATAAATACACAATCCAGCTAAATGGATGTGGTCACCTGACCATCGCACCCATATGAGTGTGTCTGAAATCCCAGTCCAAGGTTCACATGGAGGTGTCTCTTCCTCTGCACCTAGAACATCCTCCACTCTTGCAGATGTTGGAGTGTGTCTGTGGGGATTAGTGATCATTCAGCTACAAGAGCATTAGTGAGACCAGACACTGATGTTGGAAGAGTGAGGAGGGTCTGGGGTTCAGTCGGTGTTCCCGTTCATCCCAGTGGGGTTGAGTCAGAGTCAGGGCTCAGTGGAGTTCATCACAGCTTGTTCGCTGGCTTTCATCAAATTGTAGCCATAAAGTGTACAGCTGAAAGACCCTGAAAAACTGCCCCAGAGTGTTATCCCTCCTCCACCAAACTTGGCTCTATGCATTCTGGTAGGTGAGATTCTCCAGGCTTCCACCAAACCCAGATTCATCCATCAGACTGTCAGATTCTTCACTCCAGAGAACATACCATCTCTATAAGAGACCAGTAGCAGCGTGCTTCACTTATGCCTTGTCTTAGGCTTGCGTCCAGCTCATCATCCACTGAAACCCATTTCATGAAGCTCTCAGACAGAGTTCGGAAGTCTGTAGGTGATTTTAACGCACTGTGCGCTTCAACTCTGTCAGTTTGCATGATTTACTGCTTCATGGCTGTGCTACTATTGCTTCTTGATGCTTCCATTTCACAATAATAGCACCTAGCACATTCAGCATGGCAGAGCTAGAGCTAGGAGATATTTCACACAATAACTGACATCACATGACGAGCACTGAGCTCTTCAGCACCTCCCATTCCACTGCCAGTGTGTGTCTATGGAAATCACATGGTTTGTGGTTGAAATTCACCATCTTGAGAAAACTGAAGCCAGAGCAATGCAAAGTAGACACCTCAGGCCAGACAATGGAGCCGCCCATATCAGTGATGGACAGTCTACCTGTTCTATGTTGCACCTAAGCGTGCACTCAAGATAGCACAAGTAATTAGCTTTACGTACACTGATCAGGCATAACATTATGACCACCTGCCTAATATTGTGTTGGTCCTCCTTTTGCTGCCAAAACACAACAAACTGTGATGCACTGTGTATTCTGACCCCTTTCTATCAGAACCAGAATTAACTTCTTCAGCAATCTGAGCAACAGTAGTAGTAGTTTGTTGGATCGGATCACACGGGCCAGCCTTCGCTCCCCACGTGCATCAATGAGCCTTGACCACCCATGACCCTGTTGCTGGTTCACCACTGTTCCTTCCTTGGACCACTTTTGATAGATACTGACCACTGCAGACCGGGAACACTCCACAAGAGCTGCAGTTTTGGAGATGTTCTGATCCAGTGGTCTAGCCATCACAATTTGGCCCTTGTAAAACTCGCTCAAATCCTTACACTTGTCTATTTTTCCTGCTTCTAACACATTAACTTTGAGGACAAAATGTTCACCTGCTGCCTAATATATCCCACCCACTAACAGGTGCCATGATGAGGAGCTCATCAGTGTTATTCACTTCACCTCTCACTGCTCATAATGTTACGCCTGATCTCAAAACACACAGCATGTCATATTCTGTTCCTATCAGTAACGTACACCAACCTGAGGCAGTGCACACTGACTCACAACTTCCCTAATGTATCAGCACTATTACTTCATATCCACATACACACACACACACACACACACACACACACACACACAACAATCCGTACAGATACTACTCTCAAACAGAGTTTCAGCTTTCATAAACACAGCTGTTTCAATGACTCTAGTTCCAGCAAAACTGTGTGTGTGTGTGTGTGTGTGTGTGTGTGTGTGTGTGTGGATGCTCAGTCCAGTAGTTTGTATGTTCAAGTAAGTGTGTGCAATGAGTGAATGTGTGTTTGTATGTGTGTATGTGTAATAGGAAAACTTTGTATAAGAAGCCTTCTAACTTATGTGTGTTTGTGTGTGTGTGTGTGTGTGTGTGTGTGTGTGTGTTTCCTACAGTAATCCACTGAGCCTAAACATAGGAAAACAACACAAATAAGTCATCTCTGCCTGATGTGCATACACACACACACACACACACACACACACACACACACACACACATCAGACAGACTTTGGCCTGAGAGCAGAACAAATATTTGGAGCTTTTAATCATATTCTGACTCATCAACTCATTACGAGACTAAGAAACAGTCTTACGAACAGAAGAACACACCTAAGGACAGTAGAGGCATCATAAAAAATTATATATATATATTGTAGAAAAAGACTCAAAGAATTATGTTCATTACTAAAAATATTACAACCTCACCAAGTACAAGAAGTACAACTGCCCTAATCCAAAGACACTGTAGGCTCTGTGTGTGTGTGTGTGTGTGTGTGTGTGTGCGCATGTTTGTGTGTGTATGTTTGATTGTGCTTTGTGATGAACTGGCACACTGTCCAGGGTGACCCCCATTTTGTGCACCGAGCCCCCTGGGACTCCAGGCTCTCTGAGATACTCTATAGGATCACATTAGTAGGTCACATGACCATAACATGCATGTCTGTATCTGTATTAGAATAAATGAAGGCTAAAAACTATTCCTTTCCTGACCAGTCCTTATAAATATCCTCTATTAGTGTCCTGCACTGTAAACCTGGACACAGCAGGTAAGGACAGAAAGCAGTGTTTTCCTGGAAGGTCTTTACACTGAAGAAGAATCACAACCTCCTTCAGTGATCGGCTGATAACGTCAACTAAACAGACTTCATCTTAAAACTAGAATAAATTTCCTACTTACACGAGTAGCACATCTTGCACAGTTCTAGAAGGAATACAATTAATAATCCCACTCCCCGGCGTCACCCAGATGAGGACGGGTTTCCTTTTGAGTCTCAAGGTTTCTTCCTCATGTCATCTCAGAGAGTTTTTCCCCTCATCACCATCACCTCTGACTTAAGGGATTGATTTTAATGTAAAAAATTTACTATGTATATGCTCAATTTCTAAAAAGCTGCTTAAAAGTTCTATTAAAAAAAAAAAAATGAATTAAACTGGAATCTTTAGCAGTAATTATTTCTTTTAGTAGTTTTAAAGAATCCTTTCATACGCAGAGAAACGTATGCCTCTTAAAAAAACTTAGGAGGGACTCATTTTATACTAATAACTCATTTATACTAATAACCAGTACTAATAATTCAATTATCCAACTTTATTAATAATATACTAGTATGTTATTACTAATACTAATAATTGTAATACTAATACTTCAATTATCCAACTTTTCCCAAAAGTAAAAACTAATGCAATCTGTTTAAAGCTTACACTGTCTAATACTTATATAGCTGTACTTATAACAATACATTATTTAAAACCCATTTTAGTGTCTGATGTAAAAAATAAAATAAATGAATAAATAAAAAATGACAAAACTGGCATCTTTGGAGACTGGACTGGATTTAAAAAAAAAAATAAAAAAAACATACGGTCATCATTCAGTCAAGCTTCAGTCAACTCAAGTACACTTAAGCAGTGGTACAATAATTAAGCACAACAGTCTTCCTCTGAGAGGAAGTGTCCTTGATTTACAACAAACACATCCTCCTAACGCAGCGCCTCTTCAGAGCCACGCTGAGCTGTCAAAAGTGAAAATTTACAAACAGTGGAAAGAAATGGACATGAAACAGATCTAACAATGAGAGAAATAGATGTCAAATCCCTGTATGAGATCTGAATATACGATTTGAACAAAACCATATGTCAAAATGAATGCTAGCCCTGAATTTAGTACTTTAGCAACCTTCCTGTGCTAACCTAGCATAGCACCAAGTCCTTTGGTGCTGGAGACTTGGGAATAAAGGTTCTGAGACGCACATTTGAGATCTCTTCTGATCGTCTCTCACTTCAGCTCATGCTACAGGGTTTAGGTCCGGAGATTGAGAGGGTCATGTCAGAAGATCGATTCTGTGGCCAGTGAACCTGTGGACTTAGATCATTTGGACCATTGTCCTGTTGGAAGATCCAACCACAACCTAGTTTCATTTACAGTCACCTTGTACTCCATGTGATCCACAATGCCATGCATCCTTACAAGGTTCCCAAGGCTCCTGGATGGAAAACAGTCCTACAACCTCACTGACTGCCCACCAAACCTAACAATGGGGATTAGTCTCTGTTCTGTAAAGTAATCCTTTTTTTTTTTTTTTTTTTTCCCCCCCAACACCCCATTTCCCCAGCTTTGAGGGTTTGTTGCTGAAAACGTCGGCCTATTTTTGTCCTATCTGACCTTCTGGTCAGGGTTTCAGTAGTGTCCAGCATACTTCAGATGCTTGCTTTGGGGTTAGATGAAAGTTTTCTTCTGGACTGTCTTCCAGTTTAGATCTTGGCATGAAATTTGGTGACCCCAAAATTGGAGAATCACCAACCATGACTCTTAGAGGAATTTCTGCATTTCTAACCTGTTTATGGGGCAAAAATCAGTCCTTCATGGATTTTACAACTTTGTAATTGCAGAAATTAACGAAAAACCAAGCAAACTCTGTGGAATTTTTGGAAATTACTGCAGATTTTCTGTAGATTTGGGTTGAGACACTCACTGCTAGGAGATTAGGAGAAGAACCTTGTGCTTGTGATTACACAAGTCAAGTAGATTTCCAGTTGCATGCGAAAAAATCTGAAAAATTTTGGACTTAATCACCTCCTGGAGAGACTCTTCATCATTGTTGCCCTAACCGTAGACAGGAAGAAAAACTCGTAGACAGGAAGTAAAACAAAAAATAGACAAATATAATGCAATGCAGATTGAAACATAACTGAAAAAGTACTTTCAGAAAATCTGGGAAGAACAAATGCAAAACACTGCAGTAAATCAAGCTTAACCCTTAATCATGGCCAGTTAGGAGTCTAATTCTGCTAGTCCTCCAATCCTCTTCCTGCCCTTTCGGACTCAAATACTATATAGAGAAATGACCCTGTATGTGCTTGATGAAAAGAAACAGGACAAAAAAAAGAGTACTGGCCAGTCAGAGCATGACATATGTGACAATGACTGTAGCTCTTGTAGCTGAAAGGGAGGAAAGGAGAGATTTAAGGGTGCGCTCTGCGAGGAAGATGTTTAGCAGCAGGGTCAACGCTGGACACACACTCAGGATGAACTCCTGCTTACCGTAATAGGATGTTAAAAAAAAAAAAAACAATCTGAATGCATATCAAATGGATATTGTCCTTGATTTGTGTGTGTGTGTGTGTGTGTGTGTGTGTGTTTCCAGGCTGAAGTTGTCCAGGCAGCAGGAGATACTACAGGCATGTTTGGGGGGAAGAGAAGGAGGGGACTGACCCTAGGGTGGGTTAAAGGTTCAGAAGTCAAAGGTGATCTGCTGGACCAGTGTGTGTGTGTGTGTGCGTGTGTGTGTGTGTGTGGAAATGACAGCATGGAGCCAGTAAAGTCGTGTTCCGCTGCATGAGTCTGACTTTACATATACAAAAGAACTGCGGTGTTTTCCATTAGTGATAAAGCAGACTAGTAAAACCAAAAAACAGGCAGGCAGAGAGACAGGCAGGCAGACAGACAGACAAGCAGACGAAACAGGCAGATAGACAGGATAGACAGACAGACGGTCAGGCAGACAGACAGGCAGGCAGGCAGACAGATTGGTAGGCAGGCAAACAGACAGGGCAGACAGACAGTCATACAGAAAGATGGACATACAGGTAGGCAGATAGGCAGAAAGGCAGATAGGCAGAAAGACAGACATGCAGACAGACAGTCAGGCAGACAGGTATGCAGACAGGCAGTCAGACAGACAGGTATGCAGACAGACAGTCAGACAGACAGGTATGCAGACAGACAGGTAGGCAGGTAAGCAGACAGTCAGACAGGCAGACAGACAGGCAGGCAGGTAGATAGACAGATAGGTAATCAGGCAAACAAGCAGGACAGATAGACAGACAGACAGACAGACAGACAGACAGACAGCTTGGTAGGCAGTCAAACAGGCAGGACAGACAGACAGGCATACAGACAGGCAGACAGACAGACAGACAGACAGACAGACAGACAGACATGCAGACAGACATGCAGAGGATGAGCTTGCGCATTCTTCAGAATCTGTCATTTTTGGAAAGTAAAGCAGAATAAACTCTACAACATTCAGTAGAACCTAAAGATTAAAATAAACATTAAGTATTTTTTCAGCTCTCATATCAGCTACACACACACACACACACACATACACACACACAAGTGTCCAGTGATTTACCTCAGTGTACTGGACTTGAGTTCATGCTTTACTTTTTCTCTACACTAAGGCACATGGCCTGAATTTATAATACAAACAACTGAAGAAAATTGTACGTGCTGCAGTGATGCTGGTAGAGAGACTCTGTGTATTACCCATGATGCAGTGCAAAGCATGTAGCAGCTTTCTAATGATTGTGTGATGAAATGAAGCGTTACGTTAACTACATGGTAAAGCTAGAGGTTTGAAAAGACATCCGGGAGTATTGTGATGGAGAGAACAGAGTTTGCTAATTTAACACGAGAAGCGACACTGCACGTAGGCTAAAGATATTCAGTCTTACTTTCACTCCACACAGTTGATTAAGGCATCTACCTTGTTCACATCAGACGTAAAATCATTTATTAGAGACTTTATTTTAGCTTTAATTCACTATACAAGTGCATCAAACATCTACACACACCAGGCTAACTTTCTCTTTTAAAAGCCTGGAAGATTCCAGAAATTGATGTAATGACTTCTAAAAGCTACTGAGTGGCCAATTGTCATAATTAGGAGTTAATTAGGACAGCATTTGTGGTTGTATTTAAGAGCCAGTGAATTTAGAAGGAATGGGATACCATGCCCTGAATACTATGGAAAAATCCAAGCATCTCAGCCAAAACCACCCCAAAAAATTGTGGATCTTCATAAGTTCAGTTCCTCCAGGAGCAATTTTCAAACATCTGAAGGTACAATTAGCATCTGTAAAAACGTTTGTATACAAATATGAAAATCCTGTGACAGAGAACATTTGTTCAGGAAAGATTAAGAGAGGAATAAACTTTTTAAAGGTCTAAAAGTTTCAATCCAAGGAACTGGAGAAGGAGATAAAGGTATCAGGTACCAAAGTATGAACACCCACCATTAAGAGAGTCCTTAATCACAACATCCTGTAAGGAAAGAAGCATCTACTCCAAGACTGGACTGAAGTATACAGCTAATCCCTTCCAATAAAAAATGAACTGTTTGGCCAATGATAATCAGGCCTTTAATCCCAGCTGTGAAGCATGGTGGTGGTAGCATCATGTTAAGTTGCCTTTATTTGTCACATATACATTACTACACAGTGAAATTCTTTTCTTCGCATATCCCATCCTTGGGGGTTGGGGTCAGAGCACAGGGTCAGCCATGATACAGTGCCCCTGGAGCAGGGTGGGTTGGGGGCCTTGCTCAAGGGCCCAACGGGGGCAGCTTAGCGGTGCTGGGGCTTGAACCCCTGATCTTCCGGTCAACGACCCAGAGCCTTAACCACTTGAGACACCAGCGGAAAAGGTTTTGGAGCATTTCAGAAAACATATGACATCATGAGGAAGGAGGATTATCTAGAAAGACTGAAGTAACACCTCAAGACGTCAGGCTGGAAGTTAAAACTTGGTTGCTGCTGCATCTTCTAGCAGGACAGTGATCCTAAACCTCACAAGCTGTGACTAAACGACTTAAAGATAACAAAGTGAAAGTTCTGGAGTGAACATCACAAACCTGATCTGAGTGATAAAGCGTGTGAGTGAGAAAATTACAAACCTGACTGACTTACACACCAGCTCTGTCAGGAGAAACCAGTCCGAAGCTTGTGGAAGGCGACTCCACGTGTTTTATTCAAATTCAAGCAATTAAAACTCAACATCACCAGATACTAACAAAGTCTAGACCTTTGACCCACTGAAAATCTAGTAAATAACAGCTGAAATAAATCTGTCTCTTAGCTGTCATTTTGAAACCTCATAAGGAAACAAAACAGATCCCCTAACTGACTTAACACAGGAAATGTCTGGTAACATGAAATGCTTGCAGTTGTAAATAATTGAGTCTGAAAGTCTTCAACTGGGTCACATTGTAATATTAAAAAACATGCTTTAATGTATCTAAATAAACCACATGAAAGGGATCTGGGATTAGCTGCAGAACCTGAATTAGCTAACTTGGCAAGCTATTTTTTTTGTCGACCTACAGTGGTGTGAAAAAGTGTTGGCCCCCTTCCTGATTTCTTATTGTTTTGCATGTTTGTCACACTTTAATGTTTCAGATAATCAAACACATTTAAATATTAGTCAAAGATAACACAAGTAAACACATCATGCAGTTTTTTAAATGAAGGTTTTTATTATTAAGGGAAAACAAAATCCAAAACTACATGGCCCTGTGTGAAAAAGTGTTTGCCCCCTAAGCCTAATAACTGGTTGGTCCACCCTTAGCAGCAACAACTGCAATCAAGCGTTTTCCATAACTTGCAATGAGTCTGTTACAGCGCTGTGGAGGAATTTTGGCCCACTCATCTTTGCAGAATTGTTGTAATTCAGCCACATTGGAGGGTTTTCGAGCATGAACCTCCTTTTTAAGGTCATGCTACAGCATCTCAATCAGATTGAGGTCAGGACTTTGACTAGGCCACTCCAAAGTCTTCATTTTGTTTTTCTTCAGTCATTCAGAGGTGGACTTGCTGCTGTGTTTTGGATCATTGTCCTGCTGCAGAACCCAAGTTCGCTTCAGCTTGAGGTCACAAACAGATGGCCGGACATTCTCCTTCAGGATTTTTTGGTAGACAGCAGAATTCATGGTTCCATTTATCACAGCAAGTCTTCCAGGTCCTGAAGCAGCAAAACAGCCCCAGACCATCACACTACCACCACCATATTTTACTGTTGGTATGATGTTCTTTTTCTGAAATGCGCTGTTACTTTTACGCCAGACGTAATGGGACACAGACCTCCCAAAAAGTTCAATTTTTCTCTCGTCGGTCCACAGAGTATTTTCCCAAAAGTCTTGGGGATCATCAAGATGTTTTCTGGCAAAACTGAGATGAGTCTTTATGTTCTCTTTAGCAGCGGTTTTCGTCTTGGAACTCATGCAAACCATTTTTGCCCAGTCTCTTTCTTATGGTGGCGTCATGAACACTCACCTTAACTGAGGCAAGTGAGGCCTGCAGTTCTTTGGATGTTGTGGGGTCTTTTGTGACCTCCTGGAGGAGTTGTCGCTGCGCTCTTGGGGTAATTTTGGTCGGCCGGCCACTCCTGGGAAGGTTCTCCACTGTTCCATGTTTTCGCCATTTGTAGATAATGGCTCTCACTGTGGTTCGCGGCAGTCCCAAAGCTTTAGAAAAGGTTTTATAACCTTTTCCAGACTGATAGATCGGTAGGTTTGTGACCTCAAGCTGACACGAACTTGGGTTCTGCAGCAGGACAATCATCCAAAACACACCAGCAAGTCCACCTCTGAATGGCTTATCTTATCTTTATGATGTGTGTTATCTTTGACTAATATTTAAATGGGTTTGATTATCTGAAACATTAAAGTGTGACAAACATGCAAAAAAATAAGAAATCAGGAAGGGGGCCAACACTTTTTCACACCACTGTATGAGAAAGTTACTATCAGTAACTAGGGGTGTGTTTTATCTGCCACTTTTTGTTCTTTTTTTTTAATTAAATCTTTTCAGTACTAGCATGTGAAATACACAATACATGTACTTAATGTTCGAAGGCATCAAAAAGACATTGTTGTTTTGTCTAACCGTACTCAATATTATTCCACAATGGAAGTAAACAAGTCAGGTGAATGTTTTGGCTACCAATTAGCCCTAGTGTCAGTACACACACACGGTCAAAGGTACATATTTTCTGAAGAGGGCAGACAGTTCTGGCCAGCGAGGTTACAGGAAAAGGTGAAAGAGTATTTGTTGATAGCCTTGTGACATCACACACACACACACACACACACACACACACACACACTCTCTGGTCCGGCTCCTCACCTATGGTCTGTGTGTATGACCATCTCTCTCTCACACACACACACACACACAGCTCTGTGCAGGAGTTCAGTGGTGCCAGGTTAAGTGGGCGCAGTACCCACAGTGTCTTCAGAGTAGAGCACACTGCCTCCTTATACCAACCACAGCAACCCTCTCACTCAGGCCCCATGACCAAATGTGCAATAACTCAGAGCAAGAACAGATATATTACAGCATTAGTGTCAGCACTGTGGCCAAAGCAATATGGACTGCGATGACCCTTCTTTTTAAATATACATTAATTAACCCTCATTTAATGGCAGGATGGTATGAAGATAGATCATCTCATAATAATCTGAAATAACGTGATTATTGTGAAATCTGGAGGTCAGTTGCATACGTACCACCTACCTCAACTCTGTTACGTTCCAGTACACACTTTCATGGCAACATATGCAGTGGCTTCATGCACCATGTTACACTGCACACATTGTTCAGGACTGGTTTGAGGAGTTCAAGATAGTGCTCTGGCCTCCACACTCCCCAGATCTCACAAGCAATGAGCATTATGTATGCATGAGTATTAATGTAGAAGCCTTTGAACTCTGTGGAGCTAAAAAAAAAAATTTTAAATCACAATTTGTTCATCACAGAGAGCTTTTAAAGCTCAGGAATGTGCTTGGGAAAAGAAAACAGGGGTCAGACCGGGCAGAAGGAGAAACAAAGAGTCCAAGTTCCTGTATGCTTAAGTAACAAACCTGAGATTTGAGAAATTTTGTGCACGTCATTACATGATTACAAGAAACACACACACACACACACACACGCACACACACATAACCATCATGTATGATTGATGGTTGATTGATGTATGATTCCCTGATTTACACACTGTATTGATACGTTCGCTCATTTATTGAACGATTCTTCGCTGTGTAAAAATGCTGAGTGCCTTCACAGTTAAATTCAGCCAGCTCAGCAAATGATACAGTGAGGCTCTGCAGATTTCTAGGCACTATTAACAGAAACAAAAAGCATTCCAGCAGCATTGGGCTGCTTTCTCAGATACTTAAAAAAATTCGCTATGTGAGCAATTGAGCAAAATGTAAAAGCTACTACAGAGCAGTGGAGAAGAAAACGATGAACAGAGAAACAGTCACCCATTGAGGTTGCCAGATTTTTCACAAGTACGCAAGACACAATTTATTAGTTGCTTTCGGCTGCTCCCTGTTCGGGGTCGCCACAGCGGACCAGCTGGTCCGCACAACAACTTGGCGAATGTTTTACGCAGGATGCCCTTACTGACGCAACCCTCCCATTTCTCCGGGCTTGGGACCGGCACTGCATCCAGTGGCTGGGGTTGAGGCATTGGCTGGGAATCGAACCCGGGCCTTTGGCATTATAGGCGAGAAACCTACCACTGAGCCACCAATGCCCCTATCTTTTATGATATAGAAAGTTTGAGAGTCTTTGAGTCACAATCAGTGTGCAGAAAGGATCCTAGTCATGATGAAAAGGTCAGTCATTTTATTCTAACAGAGACTGGGTGTTGAATTATACTACAATGAGATTTAAATCAGAAAGTTGAGTGTGATTACATGTGCAAATGTGGATATATAACGCTTCATTCACATGGTCTAAACCTAATAATTCAAATCAAACTTTATTTATTTTTTATTGGTCTCATACACACTCACACGCAGTACGACATGCAGTGAATTTTTGTTTTGTGAATTTTTACGACTGTCCGTACTACAAAAGAATAAAAGAGAGTAGGATAGAATTTGAGTATTGATCTTAATGAATAAATAAATAAATGAGGGGTGTCTCCATGGATCAGTCTTGTTTGTCCAGCACATGCCACAGATACTCAAATTTATATCTGGGGAATTTGGAGGCCAAATCAACACCTTGAACTCCTGAATAATGTTTGCAGCACGTCAGCAAGCATCATCCTGCTGAAAGAGGACACTGCCATTAGTGAACACCGTTATCATGGTGCGTACATATTCTGCAACAGTAACATCCACAGGATTGCAAGACTGGGTTTCCAGCAGAACATTGCACAGAGCATCGACCTCCACCTTCCTGTAGTGCATCCGGGTGTCATCTCTTCTCCAGATAAGTGACACACACACCTACTCAGCTGTCCACATAATGTAAAAGAAAACATGATTCATCAGTCCAGGTCTCCTTCTTCCATTGCTGCATGGTCTAGTTCTGATGCTCAACTGCACATTGTTGGAGCTTTGAGTGGTGTTCAGGAGTCAGGATGTTCTTGCAGCTCTGAACACAGCTAGCTGTGATGCTCTGTGTGATCTGTGATCCTGTATATCAGAGCCAGCATTCAATCTTTCACTAATCTGTGCTACTGAAGCTCTTCTGTGGGAAAAGTCCAGACGAGCTAGTCTTCACTCTCCACACAGTGATCCTTGGGTCTCCATGAGCATGTATCTGGTTCACTGCTTGATTTTCCATGGAGCTCTTTTGGTAGGTACTGACCATTGCATCCCGGGAACACCACACAAGACCTGCTGTTTTGAAGAAGCTCTGACTCAGTCATCTAAACATCACAGTTTTGTCGCTTAGATCCTTACACGTGACCATTTTTCCTGTTTCCAACACAACTATGAGAACTGATCCCACCCCTTGACACGTGCCACTGTAACGAGATAATCATTATTCACTTCACCTGTCAGTGGTTTTAATGTTATGGCTGTATATTTCAATGAATATTACATCACAATATCATTACGTTAGCAGCTGCGGTTAAAGGAAAACTGAGAGTCTACTTCCTGTGTCCTTTCTGCTGAACCGTTCTCTCTCGTCAAGCAGGAGTCCTGATTTCTCATGATTTCGGCTGTGTTTTTACTGAGTCTGTACTTTCTCGGTGTGGTTCTGTCTTTGCTGCCACTCTGTCAGTAAAAATTAATGTAGCAAACAAAAAAAGTATGGTATAATGATCACAAATGGAAACATAAAAATATATAGGGTGCTATGATTTAATTAGAGAAAAAATTTGCAATAACTTGCATTGCCATGTTTAGATACAGATTTCTCTGTGTGTGTGTGTGTGTGTGTGTGTGTGTGTGTGTGTGTGTGTGTGTGTGTGTTCCCAGCTTTGTCTAGCGGTTTTGAGGTTTTGCCTACTGATTAGTTTGAACTCTGCACATTTTCGCTGATTGACTTTAATTAGTTCTTACTGTGATGTCCTGCTGATAGTTTAACAAAGCTGGAAAGTTACAACTCCATCAAACGCACTCTGTAAACTAATGAGCAAGAAAAAAGCAAGGCGTGGAGTGTGTATGTGTGTGTGTGTGTGTGTGTGATCATCTCCCAGAAAAGTTCTCCTTCTTTATATCTCAGCAAGAAATCTTTCTCTTCTCTCCCTTCATCACTTTACTTCAACATTTCCTTTTTAGGTTCTTCTGTCTCTTTTTTCTCTCTCTCTCCTCTTCATGCCTCTCTCCCTCTCTCTCCTTCTTTTAATAGGAAGCGTATTTGACCTCTGACCCGACTCCCGGTCACACACATGTACTCGTACTCGCGTGTCTCTGTGCCTCATGAGGGTCTTGGTCAAGGTTTCTGCACAACTCTAAACACGCTCGCTCCTACGCATTCTGCAAAGCGGTCTCTGCAGTGCTGTAAACACGTGGCAGGAAAGTGTGTGTCTGTGCGTGCATCTTCGTCCAGACATTTACACAATCCCGCTATGTTGTGCTCCGATTTTGTTTACTTGTGGTTGGAGCAGCGGTGCTGTCTCTGACTGTGTTTACAGCTGGATCCTGTTCTCCCTTTGCACCTGCACACACTGCTCTGCAATGAACGGCGCTCAACAACAAAGACTCACTAGTGACGAAAAATTACAGCAATTACTGTGGCCTGAAGTCATTTAAATGCACACACACTCACAAGTTCCCAAAGAGGCTGACATTAGAATTGTGGATCAGGGATGTGATGAGGTTTGGGAATGAGAGTGTAATATGATAAAGAACATCAGAATTAATTATGCTAACACTATGGATAACAACATCACATACATCATTCCACAAAAAACAGGCAACACTGCATTTCTACATGATTTTTGGGAAACTAATGGAATGCAGATATTCCTATTTCTCTCGTTCCTATCTTAAAACTATATATCTGTATAAATACTGCTCAGAAAAGTTAAGGGAACAATGAAATCACATATTGGATCTCAATGAATGAAACTGAAAATCTTTACTTATATACATTGTGTAATTCATTGTAACCAAATGGAATTAAAAGCAAAATAATCAACTCATTGAGGGCTGAGTTCAAAATCACACCAAAAAACAAAGTAAAAAAACAAAAAACAAAAAAAAAAACACATCAAATCATAATGTAAATCAGTTCTGTGTACCCCCCTGTGACCAAGTGAACCAGTATTGATGTATTTATTGATAGAGACTTCAAAGCACTTTTGTTCATTGGGCCAGTCAATGTCCATCATCCAGAAACTGCCCACACACTCTGGCCACATGAGGCACTGTCACACACCAGGAGGAACCAGGAGATCAGTGTAAGGTCTGACACTGTCTCTGAAGATTTCATCCCAGTACCTAACAGCAGTAAGGGTACCACGTGGAGGTCTGTGCAAACCTCTAAGGACCATTACTGACTCACCACCAAACCGGTCATGCCGGATGGTGTTGCAGGCAGCATAACATTCCCCACGGCATCTCCAGAGTCTTTCATGTCTGTCACATGTGCTCAGTGTGAACCTGCTCACATCTGTGAAGAGAACAGGGCAGAAATGGTAGACCTGCCAATTCTGTTCTCTGTTGAATGACAATCAAGCTGCATGCTGCTGAGGCTGAGAGCACAGATGCCACTAGAAGATGCCAAGTCTGTTTCTGACAGTTTGGTCAGAAACATGCAGACCACTAGCCTGATGGAGGTCATTATGTAGGGCTCGCCTCCTTTTCCTCCTTGAACAAAAGAGAAGGTCACCACTTGCAAAACCATTCCCTTTCAGCATTTGGCTTGCTGTTGGCTCTCCACTGCACATGTTGTCACTTCCAAAGCAGGCGAAACTGAATCACTTTTGCTTCCTAACGGTGCAGATTGATATCCCATCAACCATACTATTACTCCAAAAACGTTTCGTTATTTTGGGGGAAACTACGGAAATACAACTATTCCAAATTTCCACTTTTCCTATCAGAAAAGTGCATTTCTTCATTATTCTGGGAAACTACTGAAGTGTAACTATTCCTAATATTCACAAACCATTGCCACATCAGTAAATATTGTGTATTTACATGACAGATGTAAGATGTAATAATGCTGTGTATTATAATAACAACTGCTTCATACCAACAGTGTAGACTTTTCTAGTCAACATACAAGCAGCTAAATAAAAGGAAATACAGTGGAAAAGTTTGCATTATTCATGGGATTGGGGTCAAAAGAGAAAAAAGCACTTTTATTTCCCAGTGTATCTACGAAAAGATGAGTGCATGCTGCAGCTCGTATATTGAAAAGAAATGTTGCCTTGGCCCTCTTGGACCTGAATTTAATAAGGACATGACATACGGGCAGTCCTTTAAACCACACACACTTGAATTGTGCAAGCTACAGTAAGATGACTGTGTTTTGAGGATACAGTGCTGTGAAGATACAGTGCTGTGAAGATACAGTGCTGTGAGGGTGAGGTGAGGTGAGGTGAGGTGAGGTGAGGTGAGGTGACATGAGATGGAACTTATTAATCCCAAAGGAAATATTGTGTTGTGAGGATACAGTGCTGTGAGGATACAGTGCTGTGAGGATACAGTGCTGTGAGGATAGAGTGCTGTGAGGATAGAGTGCTGTGAGGATAGAGTGCTGTGAGGATAGAGTGTTTTGAGGATACAGTGCTTTGAGGATACATTGTTGTGTGGATACAGTGTTTTGAGAATGCAGTTCGGTGAGGATACAGTGTTTTGAGGATACAGTGCTGTGTGGATACAGCGATGTGAGGATACAGCGCTGTGAGGATACAGTGTTGTGAGGATACAGTGATGTGAGGATACAGCGATGTGAGGATACAGTGTAGTGAGGATACAGCGATGTGAGGATACAGTGTAGTGAGGATACAGTGTAGTGAGAATACAGTGTTGTGAGGATACAGTGTTGTGAGGATACAGTGTTGTGAGGATACAGTGTTGTGAGGATACAGTGTTGTGAGGATACAGTGTTGTGAGGATACAGTGTTGTGAGGATACAGTGTTGTGGAAATACAGTGTTGTGAGGATACAGTGTTGTGAGGATACAGTGTTGTGAGAATACAGTGTAGTGAGGATACAGTGTTATGAGGATACAGTATTGTGAGAATGCAGTGTTGTGAGGATACAGTGTTGTGAGGATACAGTGTTGTGAGAATACAGCGATGTGAGGATACAGTGTTGTGAGAATACAGTGCAGTGTGGATACAGTGTAGTGAGGATACAGTGTAGTGAGGATACAGTGTTGAGAATACAGTGTTGTGAGAATACAGTGTAGTGAGGATACAGTGTTATGAGGATACAGTATTGTGAGAATGCAGTGTTGTGAGGATACAGTGTTGTGAGGATACAGTGTTGTGAGAATACAGTGTAGTGAGAATACAGTGTAGTGAGAATACAGTGTAGTGAGGATACAGTGTTGTGAGGATACAGTGTTGTGAGGATACAGTGTTGTGAGAATACAGTGTTGTGAGAATACAGTGTTGTGAGAATACAGTGCAGTGTGGATACAGTGTTTTGAGAATACAGTGCTGTGAGGATACAGTGTTGTGAGAATACAGTGTTGTGAGAACACAGTGTTGTGAGAATACAGCGATGTGAGGATACAGTGTTGTGAGGATACAGTGCAGTGTGGATACAGTGTTTTGAGAATACAGTGCTGTGAGGATACAGTGTTGTGAGGATACAGTGCTGTGAGGATACAGTGTTGTGAGGATACAGTGTTGTGAGGATACAGTGCTGTGAGGATACAGTGCTGTGAGGATACAGTGCTGTGAGGATACAGTGCTGTGAGGATACAGTGCTGTGAGGATACAGTGCTGTGAGGATACAGTGTTGTGAGGATACAGTGTTGTGAGGATACAGTGTTGTGAGGATACAGTGTTGTGAGGATACAGTGTTGTGAGGATACAGTGTTGTGAGAATACAGTGTTGTGAGGATACAGTGTTGTGAGGATACAGTGTTGTGAGGATACAGTGTTGTGAGGATACAGTGTTGTGAGGATACAGTGCTATGAGGATACAGTGCTGTGAGGATACAGTGCTGTGAGGATACAGTGTTGTGAGGATACAGTGCTGTGAGGATACAGTGCTATGAGGATACAGTGTTGTGAGGATACAGTGCTATGAGGATACAGTGTTGTGAGGATACAGTGCTATGAGGATACAGTGCTATGAGGATACAGTGTTGTGAGGATACAGTGCTATGAGGATACAGTGCTATGAGGATACAGTGTTGTGAGGATACAGTGCTGTGAGGATACAGTGCTGTGAGGATACAGTGCTATGAGGATACAGTGTTGTGAGGATACAGTGTTGTGAGGATACAGTGCTATGAGGATACAGTGTTGTGAGGAAACAGTGTTGTGAGGATACAGTGCTGTGAGGATACAGTGCTATGAGGATACAGTGTTGTGAGGATACAGTGTTGTGAGGATACAGTGTTGTGAGGATACAGTGTTGTGAGGATACAGTGTTGTGAGGATACAGTGTTGTGAGGATACAGTGTGGCTATTTCGCTATTTAACCTAGTTTTACATAAAGAAATGAAATTATTCCTTTGCTAAAAGCACTGGAACAAAAAGGGATATTTTGCTCTAAGCTTTAACATTGCTTTAGTATCTGATTACATTCTGTCTTTTGAACATTTTGTTGGCTCAATTCTTTTAGCTGCATCTGTTCAACATATATTTCTTTCCTATGCCGGTGAAAAGAATTTTTTATTTATTGGTCAAAACAACAATGCAGCTTGTTCAGCAAAGTGATATTTAATCACTAGCATAATAGGAAAAAAAGCTAAATTAAGTAAACTAAGAAGTATCATTAGAGAAGACTTTACATTATGTTCCTTTACATTTTCATACATAACTCAGTTCAATATTTAGTGCAACTGTGATGAAGCCATGGTGCTAGACAGCTGTCATATAGCTATGTGCCCCCAAGCACCTTTCTGTATCTAGAGTACTCCAGCACTATAATTCAGTATGTATGTGGTTGTAGGTGTAGACACGGAGAAACATTCTTAAAAAGTCAACTTTTTTTTTTTGTTTAACAGATGGATGAAGCACCACTCATGGCTGGTAATGAAGCATTGTGATTGGTTGACTGACCTGAAGGAGGAGTCTCTCAAAAGCCAGGCAGGCGTCCCACTGGGCGAGGGAGGGGTGGCTCAGCGTCTGAGCGGTGCCGAGTGCCAGCTGCAGCAACCCACAGTGATTCTCTAAAGCTGACCAACTGTCCCGAAACAACTGCACATACGAGGAGAGCTGCTCACCTGTCACACGCCCTGAGAGAGAGAGAGAGAGAGACAATCTTTCCATGTTTCCTTATTTTAAACAGAAGCAACTGCATTTGGAAGCTTTGGCATGCACTTACAATAACTAAAAAAAAACTTCACCAGACTATGCACAGCATGGTGATATGAATTTCATGCAATCACATAGCACTCACTGAAACACAAGACACATATATAATCTCATGCTATTTTTCCAGTAAGGAGAACCTGCTAGCATGAATACCCAAGTGTATCAAGGATCTAAATGACTATGAAGACAAAAACAACAAACTGTATGAAACGATGTCTTAATATTCTGCAAAATATATCCTTGTATATTGTCCCAGCTGAAGAGAAGCAGCCTTATAGCCTGATGCCGCCACCACCATGCTTCACCATAGGTATTGTGTTCTTTGGGTGATGAGCTCTATTGTTTCTGAGCCAAACACATCCAACGCAGATCAAGACACAATCATAACACATTTTGGTCTGGAGTGATTTAGTTGAGATTGGAGGGTTTTTTTTTTTTTGTTTGTTTGTTTTTTCTATCATGACAAAGAGCTTCCATCTAGCCACCCTACCTTATACTCACTCATTAGGGTTTATACTCAATACCAACTGTGACTGTCCTGGAGTGAACTGCATGTGTTTATACCACCACCATCCCAAACCATACACTTATCAGATCTTGCTCAGACTGTATTCTGCTACACTTGTAAGTCACTTCAAATCTTCCATACGAATAACTATGAATAAAAACAATAATAAGTAATACAATGCATACATGGGGGGGTGGGGGTGGGGGAGGCATGTTTGCATCACACCTCCAGGGTTGGGGGTTCGATTTCCGCCTCTGCCATGTGTGTGTGGAGTTTGCATGTTCTCCCCGTGCCTCGGGGGTTTTCTCCGGGTACTCCGGTTTCCTTCCCCGGTCCAAAGACATGCATTGTAGGTTGATTGACATCTCTAAATTGTCCGTAGTGTGTGATTGCGTGAGTGAATGAGAGTGTGCGTGTGCCCTGCGACAGGTTGGCACTCCGTCCAGGGTGTATCCTGCCTTTGATGGGCCCGAGATAGGCACAGGCTCCCCGTGACCCGAGAATAGATTGAATAAGCGGTAGACAAAAAAAGGGAAAGAATGAATGAATGAATGAATGCATACATACCTTATTCACATATATGATATGTAATATAAAAATGTTTACTGACAAAATTGACCCGGCTGAAGAACTCAGTTCTTGGAACTTGGAACAGTGATGTCACCAAGAACAGGAAGTCCCAAAAAATTGACTAAAGGACAGGAAGAAAACTTAGCAGGGAAGCTGCCAAGAAATCTACAGCAATATTAAAGGAGCTGCAGGAATATCTGAAAAGTATGGCTAAAAAAAAACCAACATAATAATATCACGTGAAAGGAAGTGTACTTTGGCTGAATGTGTGTTGTGATGACGTAAAAGACGTGTCTTGGCCCAAATCTGTGTTCAATTAGAAAAATCGCACACTCTTATGAATATCGCAGAGTTTGCTTGATTTGGCATTTATTTCTGCAAAATGCAGAATCTGCAGGATCTGAATAAAGAAATGTCACTTTGTGCCTGGTGGGGGAAAAAAAGCTGTAGAAAAAGAGTAAGTAACCAGAAGGACTTTTCCCTGGACTACTTTTTTTTGGCAATTGTGAGATTAGCGTAAACATGTTTTCTGTACTTTTCTCAGCACAGGCAATAGTGTTAAAATTGTTCTTGGTTGTAATCAGAATACATGGTGTAGACAGAGATTTGGACTGGGAAAAAAAAACACATGAAGAGAAGAGAGCGCTGTGTCAAAACTAATGCCCTCACTTTCAGTATCCATGGTTTAGAGTTTACACGGTTAATGGAGGTTATCCAGCGAAAATCCTTTTTCATCCGAGACGCAATTTGTGTCGAGCAGCAGTCGACTCTTATCCTGCACCAAATTACAGCAGGACTGATATGAACAGAGCAGAGCGGCTCCTCCGTGCTAATAAGCAGATGGGGGAGGCTGGACTGTAGGACAAGACAGAGACAGAGACAGAGACAGAGTGTGTGTGGTGATTAATATCTGCAGTCATGGTGTGAAAGACTGCTGTAGGAATCACAGTGTGTGTTTTTTCTAGAGATAATAAAGTTAGGGTGTGTGTGAGAGAGAAAAGCTAGAAAGCAAACGTCGCAAAGCACGAAGCTTATTTGCGTGAGTTTAAGCCAACATTTCTATTAATCTCTGTGTGTGTGTGTGTGTGTGTGCGTGTGTGTGTGTGTGTGTGTAGTCAGTGGTGGATCATATCCCAAGCTTATTTACTAAAGTAGTACATGTAAGCCAAGTGTACAAAACCCACAAAACCCAAGCCAAAGCTCTTACAGGCGGTCTTAAGGGACACAGGAAGAAGGGTGGAGAAAGAGAAAGAGAGTGAGAGAGAGGTTATGTTGACCCAGTGAAGTCTGAGGAAGAGGACGTTACACTAAAGTCCCATAAACCACCGCACCAAGCCGATGCTCTTAACCATCAGTAGATATGAGGAGGATTTTCTGTGTGATGTCATGGCCACACAACCTATATGGAGATGCTAGAAGCTAGAAGAAAACTAAACTTCTGTCTGAAAATATTTCAAAAAGATGAAGCCATTTCTATAGACTAACATCCTTCGCGTTAATGAGCCATAAATACTGCACTCTCATTTGGAGAGGTAACCAGATGTTTTATTCCCACTTCTGCCTCTCAGTTCCTCTCAGTTATTTTTGCTGCCATTTAATGCTGATTTTTTAAATCTTTGCACAACGTGATCAGCACATCAGTATCCCGTCCCACTCAGCTAGCTTAGAGTCAGATCACTGAGCGATCACCAGCTCATAGAGCAAAACCCAGAGTGGTTTTCAGTTTTACAATTCAGAGAGCAAATCAGAAAACACAAGAGCACCTGATTTGCTATTCTGTTACCTGATTTGTTGTTCTCTCCCCTAATTTGCTGTTTTGTTCCCTGATTTGCTCTTCTGTATCCTGATTCTTTGTTCTGCTCCCTGATTTGCTCTTCTGATCCCTGATTTGCTGCTTGGTTTCCCTGATTTGCTCTTCTGTTCCCTGATTTGCTTTTCTATTTCCTGATATGTTATGTTCCCTGGTTAGTTGTTCTGTTGCCTGATTTGCTCTTCTGTTCCCTGATTTGCTGCTTTGTTCCCTGATCTGTTCTTCTGTTCCCTGATTTCTGCTTTGTTCCCTGATCTGTTCTTCTGTTCCCTGATTTTTTGCTTTGTTCCCTGATCTGTTCTTCTGTTCCCTGATTTGCTGCTTTGTTCCCTGATCTCTTCTTCTGTTCCCTGATTTTCTGCTTTGTTCCCTGATCTGTTCTTCTGTTCCCTGATTTGCTGCTTTGTTCCCTGATCTGTTCTTCTGTTCCCTGATTTTTTGCTTTGTTCCCTGATCTGTTCTTCTGTTCCCTGATTTTTTGCTTTGTTCCCTGATTTGCTGCTTTGTTCCCTGATCTGTTCTTCTGTTCCCTGATTTGCTGCTTTGTTCCCTGATCTCTTCTTCTGTTCCTGATTTGCTGCTTTGTTCCCTGATCTCTTCTTCTGTTCCCTGATTTTCTGCTTTGTTCCCTGATCTCTTCTTCTGTTCCTGATTTGCTGCTTTGTTCCCTGATCTGTTCTTCTGTTCCCTGATTTGCTGCTTTGTTCCCTGATTGCTTTTCTGTTTCCTGTATGTTATGTTCCCTGGTTAGTTGTTCTGTTCCCTGATTTGTTCTTCTGTTCCCTGATTTTCTGCTTTGTTTCCTGATCTGTTCTTCTGTTCCCTGATTTGCTGCTTTGTTCCCTGATCTCTTCTTCTGTTCCCTGATTTTCTGCTTTGTTCCCTGATCTGTTCTTCTGTTCCCTGATTTGCTGCTTTGTTCCCTGATTTGCTTTTCTGTTTCCTGATATGTTATGTTCCCTGGTTAGTTGTTCTGTTCCCTGATTTGTTCTTCTGTTCCCTGATTTTCTGCTTTGTTTCCTGATCTGTTCTTCTGTTCCCTGATTTGCTGCTTTGTTCCCTGATCTGTTCTTCTGTTCCCTGATTTGCTGCTTTGTTCCCTGATCTGTTCTTCTGTTCCCTGATTTTCTGCTTTGTTCCCTGATCTGTTCTTCTGTTCCCTGATTTGCTGCTTTGTTCCCTGATCTCTTCTTCTGTTCCCTGATTTTTTGCTTTGTTCCCTGATCTGTTCTTCTGTTCCCTGATTTGCTGCTTTGTTCCCTGATTTGCTTTTCTGTTTCCTGATATGTTATGTTCCCTGGTTAGTTGTTCTGTTCCCTGATTTGTTCTTCTGTTCCCTGATTTTCTGCTTTGTTTCCTGATCTGTTCTTCTGTTCCCTGATTTGCTGCTTTGTTCCCTGATATGTTCTTCTGTTCCCTGATTTGCTGCTTTGTTCCCTGATCTCTTCTTCTGTTCCCTGATTTTCTGCTTTGTTCCCTGATCTCTTCTTCTGTTCCCTGATTTTCTGCTTTGTTCCCTGATCTGTTCTTCTGTTCCCTGATTTGCTGCTTTGTTCCCTGATCTGTTCTTCTGTTCCCTGATTTTCTGCTTTGTTCCCTGATCTGTTCTTCTGTTCCCTGATTTGCTGCTTTGTTCCCTGATCTCTTCTTCTGTTCCCTGATTTTTGCTTTGTTCCCTGATCTGTTCTTCTGTTCCCTGATTTGCTGCTTTGTTCCCTGATTTGCTTTTCTGTTTCCTGATATGTTATGTTCCCTGGTTAGTTGTTCTGTTCCCTGATTTGTTCTTCTGTTCCCTGATTTTCTGCTTTGTTCCCTGATCTCTTCTTCTGTTCCCTGATTTGCTGCTTTGTTCCCTGATCTGTTCTTCTGTTCCCTGATTTGCTGCTTTGTTCCCTGATTTGCTTTTCTGTTTCCTGATATGTTATGTTCCCTGGTTAGTTGTTCTGTTCCCTGATTTGTTCTTCTGTTCCCTGATTTTCTGCTTTGTTTCCTGATCTGTTCTTCTGTTCCCTGATTTGCTGCTTTGTTCCCTGATCTGTTCTTCTGTTCCCTGATTTGCTGCTTTGTTCCCTGATCTGTTCTTCTGTTCCCTGATTTTCTGCTTTGTTCCCTGATCTGTTCTTCTGTTCCCTGATTTGCTGCTTTGTTCCCTGATCTCTTCTTCTGATTCCCTGATTTTCTGCTTTGTTCCCTGATCTCTTCTTCTGTTCCCTGATTTTCTGCTTTGTTCCCTGATCTGTTCTTCTGTTCCTGATTTGCTGCTTTGTTCCCTGATCTGTTCTTCTGTTCCCTGATTTTCTGCTTTGTTCCCTGATCTGTTCTTCTGTTCCTGATTTTCTGCTTTGTTCCCTGATCTCTTCTTCTGTTCCCTGATTTTTTGCTTTGTTCCCTGATCTGTTCTTCTGTTCCCTGATTTGCTGCTTTGTTCCCTGATTTGCTTTTCTGTTTCCTGATATGTTATGTTCCCTGGTTAGTTGTTCTGTTCCCTGATTTGTTCTTCTGTTCCCTGATTTTCTGCTTTGTTCCCTGATCTCTTCTTCTGTTCCCTGATTTGCTGCTTTGTTCCCTGATCTGTTCTTCTGTTCCCTGATTTGCTGCTTTGTTCCCTGATTTGCTTTTCTGTTTCCTGATATGTTATGTTAAAATGGTTAGTTGTTCTGTTCCCTGATTTGTTCTTCTGTTCCCTGATTTTCTGCTTTGTTTCCTGATCTGTTCTCTGTTCCCTGATTTGCTGCTTTGTTCCCTGATCTGTTCTTCTGTTCCCTGATTTGCTGCTTTGTTCCCTGATCTGTTCTTCTGTTCCCTGATTTTCTGCTTTGTTCCCTGATCTCTTCTTCTGTTCCCTGATTTTTTGCTTTGTTCCCTGATCTGTTCTTCTGTTCCCTGATTTGCTGCTTTGTTCCCTGATTTGCTTTTCTGTTTCCTGATATGTTATGTTCCCTGGTTAGTTGTTCTGTTCCCTGATTTGTTCTTCTGTTCCCTGATTTTCTGCTTTGTTTCCTGATCTGTTCTTCTGTTCCCTGATTTGCTGCTTTGTTCCCTGATCTGTTCTTCTGTTCCCTGATTTGCTGCTTTGTTCCCTGATCTCTTCTTCTGTTCCCTGATTTTCTGCTTTGTTCCCTGATCTCTTCTTCTGTTCCCTGATTTTCTGCTTTGTTCCCTGATCTGTTCTTCTGTTCCCTGATTTGCTGCTTTGTTCCCTGATCTGTTCTTCTGTTCCCTGATTTTCTGCTTTGTTCCCTGATCTGTTCTTCTGTTCCCTGATTTGCTGCTTTGTTCCCTGATCTGTTCTTCTGTTCCCTGATTTTTTGCTTTGTTCCCTGATCTGTTCTTCTGTTCCCTGATTTGCTGCTTTGTTCCCTGATTTGCTTTTCTGTTTCCTGATATGTTATGTTCCCTGGTTAGTTGTTCTGTTCCCTGATTTGTTCTTCTGTTCCCTGATTTGCTGCTTTGTTCCCTGATCTGTTCTTCTGTTCCCTGATTTGCTGCTTTGTTCCCTGATTTGCTGTACTCTTTCCTAATTTGCTGCTTTGTTTCCTGATTTGCTGTACTCTTTCCTAATTTGCTGCTTTCTTCCATGATTTGCTCTTCTGTTTCTCTTATTTGTTGTTGTATTTTCTATAACCTCATGTAGCAACAGCAGAAATGCAGAAAACAACAGAAGGTCTGGATTCCACAGCAGCTTTTTTTTTTTGGCCCAAGAGGGCATCTGACTGACCAATCACATTTTGTTTTGTTCTGCACCATATTAAGGAGAGTGAAATTATGAAGTCTGTATAAAAACAGACTGGTGTGCAACCATAACTCGTTCATGTACCGTAAATCGTACCGTGAACTTCAAAACATTTAGAAAATCCAGCGTTTAGCTGATTCTCATAAATGCTCATTGGCCCAGTTAGAAAAACAGCAGCTTCCTTCTTCCATGAGAGAAGTAGAATGTCTCGAGGGCTTTGTTTCCAGACGGAACGTTAAAAATCACGACACACACGTCTCCTGGAAATCCTGTAGAATCCAACCAAAGAGATTCGACTCAAAAACTCGGATTTTTGTGCCATATGCATCAAATGTTCAGCCAACGGTTTGTGGGCGGGGCTTCTGAGGCTGAGACTACATGTTCTTATTTGTTGCTCTGTGTTGTGATTTGTTGTTGCACATCACAACAGTGTAAAGTATAAAAACCATTGAAAGCTTTAGAGCCTTCTCAGTAGCCTGTCTGTAGAATTTAATGGAAGTGCAGTTCGACGTGTTCTTTTCTGCAGAAATAAATTCAAATGAATTCGTTAAAATGATTAGTTTCTCTAGAAGACACCGAAATGATTCCTTGATGATGTCCCTGAATTTCTAAGGTACCTAAAAAGCACACATTTTTGAATGTATGATAGAAATACACATTCGTGTTCCTGAGAGGGTTCTTGTAGAAACACAAATGTGTTTCTAATCAGGTTTTGCTCTTTTTCAGTATAATATAAAGCATCAAATGAAGGAAATTATTCATTCATTCATTCATTGTCTACCGCTTATCCAAACTACACTCGGGTCACGGGGAGCCTGTGCCTATCTCAGGCGTCATCGGGCATCAAGGCAGGATACACCCTGGACGGAGTGCCAACCCATCACAGGGCACACCACACACTCTCATTCACTCACGCAATCACACACTACGGACAATTTAGAGATGCCGATCAACCTACAATGCATGTCTTTGGACCGGGGGAGGAAACCGGAGCACCCGGAGGAAACCCCCGAGGCACGAGGAGAACATGCAAACTCCACACACACATGGCGGAGGCGGGAATCGAACCCCCAACCCTGGAGGTGTGAGGCAAACGTGCTAACCACTAAGCCACCGTGCCCCCCTGAATTTTAACTGAAGTAGAGTTCGAAGATTCAATTCAATTTATTTAATGATCAAGTTTAATGTTAAGTTACTATTTATCTCTAACCTTTATCCCTACTGAGCAAGCCTGAGGTGACGGTGGCGAGGGAAAACTCCCTGTGATGATACGAGGAAGAAACCTTGAGAGGAACCAGGCTCAGAAGGGAACTCATCCTCATTTGGGTGACACTGGATAATGTAAATGTAAATAATGTCCTATCTACAACAGCTTACAGTCACGGAGAAATCGAAGATTGAAGATCTTTTTTGCTGAACAAAAGAGAAAAAAAAAAAAAACAGCCAGTGCTAAGGACCAGTGAAAGACACTTATTCTGCAATTTCTTTTGTTTAATTACTGGTTCAACTTTTAGAATGTATGAAGACACCAAGATGATTCATCCTGATGAACCTACAGAGCACACATTCGTGACAGTATAAAATATCAACACAGCCATGTTCTAATGTAAAAAAAATGTAAAAAAAAAAAAGAAAAAAAAAAAGAAAAATAGGGAGCGCTAAAAAACGAATAATTTTAAACATCCAAGTCCAAGAAAATGTCAAAGCTGTCAATGTTGTACAGATAATATCACTGCAGACATTCGAGAGAAAGAGGCCAAGTAAAACTCAGCTCAATAGCCATATGTGTGTCCTTTATTGCACCATGCAGTCGATCCTGAATGTCGACACGTTTTAAAAATCGTGCCAAAGGGAAAAGAACGACCACGATACCGCGGGTTAGACGCTGAGAAATGAATACCAAGCTTTAGGATGAATCAGATACGTTCTGAATGTAATAGTGTTATTAACTTCAGGCACTTAATCCTAAATGATCCAAATCATGAAGCCGAAAGTGTGTAACTGACTCTCCGTGACTACATTAAGACTCAATGAAACACGGACCGCGCAGTCCGCAGGGCAGGTCGTGTCAGCTAGCGGGCAGCGGGGTGAAACAGAATGGTGGCACTGTGTATAAAAAGGCCATGTCGGCTCTCGGCATTATGGGAAAATATGGCGGAATGAAAGGTTCCGAAATATCCGAGTGCAGAAAACAGCCATTGTAGAAGTGAGTCAGCTTTGGCAATACACCCAGGAATCACTTAGCTTAATTTGCCAAGCATAACTCAAACGAGAGGGAGCTGGAGAGATGCAGACAGAGACGCAGATTAGGGTAAGTGTGAGCAGACAGTAAAATCGTCCTCGAGAGAAGATTTGAAATGTGCTGGTCAATCACAGCAGAAGCTTAAAAACCCATTCAAACGACCGGAGATAAAGGAAATAAGTAAAACATAGTCTGTGGTGAAACAATGAGGCACAAATTGATGAAAAGACCCTTTTTATATGCACACACACTAGAGGTGGTGGTACAGTGACGTGATTCTAATATCAGTGAGCCTGCAAAATAATAACTTTAATAAATACATGAGAGTTTAAAAGTCTGATCTGTCAGGATGGAGTTAATGAGTGTTCTAGAAAACATACCTATAAAGTGTTAAATACACATGTGTGTGTGTGTGTGTGTGTGTGTGTGTGTGTCTTGTTTGATATGTAATATGAGTTTTTTGGCATGGCGCTGTTACTCTTGGCTTGGAGATCAGGAAATAGTTGTTATTCAGTGCAAAAGCTGGCTGAGTTTTCAATATGCTCTGTATATATATATATGTATGTGTGAGTGTGTGTGTGTGTGTGTGTGTGTGTGTGTGTGTGTGTGTGTGTGTGTGTGTGTGTTCCAGAATTGTGCTCCATACACAATAAAGTGAATTTGAAATAGAGTGAACGTGAAAGACAGAGCCACATGTTGAAATACAGCAGTGCCGATCAACACATGATGACGAACATGCTCACATACACACACACATACATACACACGCATACACATACACACGCATACACATACACACACATACATACACACGCATACACACACATACACACGCATATACACACATACATACACACGCATACACACACATACATACACACGCATACACACACATACACACATACACACGCATATACACACATACATACACACGCATACACACACACACACATGCATACACACGCATACACACGCATACACACGCATACACACATACATACACACACATGCATACACATACACACACATACACACACATACACGCATACACACGCATACACACATACATACACACGCATACACATACACACACATACACACATACATACACACGCATACACATGCACATACACACACACACACGCATACACACACATACACATGCACATATACACACACACATGCATACACACACATACACATGCATACACACACATACACACACACATGCACATACACACACACACACATGCATACACACACATACACATGCATACACACACACACACACACATACACACACACACGCACACACACGCACACACATACACACGCACACACACACACATACATGCACACGCACACACACACACATACATACACACACACACACACACACACACAAATGCACAAATGCACATACATACACACACATACACATGCACATACACATACACATATATATACACACATGCACACATGCACATACACTTGCACACACACACATGCACATACACACACGCACACATACACACGCACATACACACACAAAAGCACAGACACATGCACACACTCTCAAATTCTACACATTCTACACATCACGAGATTGTCTAGAGACGTGTGTAAGATGACTAATCCTCCCAGATGAATGGACATTAAGGACACATGCTTTACGTTAGGTGAAAACAGAAAGAGGGCACTGTGCAGCGCACCACACCGTGACTCAGGGGTGACGAGTAGCAAGGCTCTGCCTCTGCTGTGTACTGTAAGCCCCGTGCAAAACTGGAGTATAATGAACTTCAATCCAGACATTTAGACTACAGGGTGCATGTGGGGTGTGTGTAACCACGGTTAAACCAACATTCGAACATGAAAAGTGGCAAAAAATGACTCCATGTGTACAAACAAATAAGTAAATAAACTAACTGCTACAGCATCTGCAACTTCGGTGTGATTAGCACATGATAATGTTGCTCTCTTTTCCTGTACTGAGTGAGGAACTGAGAACCTGATAACTCACTGCTCACTTCTTTAGGAAGTCTGAGGGCAGTTGTTTGAAATCGGTCAATAAATGGCTGCAATATATAAAGACAGAAAGAAACTGGTGTGACTGGTGATTGCTTGAGTGGAGGAAATGTTTTCAGTTTTCTTTCTGGACTCATATATATTACATATTTAGACATCATATATTTAAATGAAACACTTTCACACACAGGGGCAGTTTTGTCCACAGGGGCATGTTCATCTGGGGCAGTAGAGGCTCAGCAGTTAAGGCTCTGGGTTACTGATCAGAGCCCTTGAGCTAATGGACTTTAACCTCTGCTCCAGTGGTGCTCTACCAGAGTTGACCCAGTGCTCTGACCCGAGTTTCCTAACAAACTGGGATAGGTGGGGAACAAAATCCACTGTGCTGTAATGTATATGTGACAAATAAATGCCTCAATCTTACTAAAGTCCTCATTTACTACCTCCGCTCCATTACAACTCCATTACATTTACAGCATTTGGCAGAAGCCCTTATCCAGAGCCACACTCATCTCATTCATACAACTGAGCATTTGAGAAACTTGCTCAAGGGTCCTGCAGCATCACAGTGCTGGGATTTGAACACAACCTTCTGATCAGCATCTTAACCACGGAGTGACCAGTGCCCCGCCTAACGACCTCTCAGTAGTGAAGCCAATTTTCCCTGAATTTGCTCGCATTTGTAACTGCTAAGCTGTTGACCGACTGCGAGTTCAAATCCCAGCTCTGTCTTAAGTAAGGGGTCAGATATATAAAAAAAATTAGATAAATGGAAATGACTCTGAAGAAGAGATTCAGATAACAGGCGCATTAACTGCCCCACTAAACTTCCACAAAGACATTATTGCACCCAGTGATGACTGTAGCAAGCATTAACAGAGATCCACAGGGGCAGGGTTTGTGCTGCCCCACACTTGTGAACACGTTCACTGGAAGAGGAGCAGACAGAACAGGTTGCCAGATTGGGCTAGTTTACCCCAACACCCCACAGAGGTCTTGTCTTGTTTTCCAGTCTTGTTTTATAGCGGATGAGCTCAATGTGTATTGATGTATGTGTGTACACAGCCTCACTAACTCACTTATTTACAAATCTCTACTAAGACTTAATTGCCTAATGCACTAAAAGTTCACTAGATGCAGATCTCTCCAGATCACCTCGACCCGTCTGGTTTGTGCAGTGTTCCGCCATTTTGGATTCGTTCGCTCATAATAACCAGCAGTCTGGACTTTGTAGCCTTTATGCTTCCAGAGCTCCTCATGAACCCTGGGTGGACCTTCATTCCAGCTACAGCTCCGTCACAGGACACTTTTCGTATGTGAATGAGTGTGTGTGTGTGTGTGTGTGTGTATCAGCATGCGTAGGCACTCACTAGGACAGAACAGCTTCACTGCTTTATTTTGCTTTAAGCTATGTAGTCATTTACTCACAGGAATGTTCACTGAATGCTCCAGTACCTCCCTAGGACTTCCAGTATAAGTGTGTTTTGAGTAACCAAGCTCCAGGACACTACAGACTGCAGATAGACATTACGCTGGAGTTCTGCTTCCAATAAAAAAGAGGGAGCTCAGTGAGTAAAACTATAGAAACATGGTGAAAATATAGAAGGGTGTGGGTGTGTGTGTGTGTGTGTGTGTGTGTGTATAAGGGATTGAAAGAAAGAGTACTAAAATTGCTTCTCTAGCTCTTCTCAGTACAAATATAAGTATGTTTGACCTTCATTTTCACCCTTGCAGCTTAACTTATAAACAATAGGATGTGTCTGAGAGTGTGTGTGTGTGTGTGCATGTGTGTGTGCCAACATGTGTTTCATATCTCCTTTGCAGTCACATGTGCTTTGCACACATAATAAATACTGACTGACACCTGATGGAGGCGCTGTGGGTCTTCACGCAGAGCCTCATCTTTCCTCCACTCTTTCTTCTCTGTCTTTCTTTCATTACACACTCGCACACTCGTGCACGCTTTCTCTTTCCTCTTTCGCGCTGTCTGCTCACAACATGCTACTTCTCTTGATCTATCTTCCTAGTGCTTCATCACAAAAATAAAACTGCAAATAATAAATCAGTTTAAATGCGAGCTCTCGTTCCGTATGGTCATCCATCTGGATCGGAATAGATGAATTGAGTGAGCGTGTGTATGTGTTGGTGTGTGTGTGTGTGTGTGTGTGTGTGGCTGTTTGGGCTCACTGTCAAAATGGCATTCATTAAAAGCCCATTAGAGCACCACACATTTGTGGTTGTTGAGCTTTATTTGTGTCATGCTGGGGCTCGAGTGTCAATCACTGCTTAATGTTATCGCACTGGAGCTTAAAACTGAGAAGGGCTGGTGTGTGTGTGTGTGTGTGTGTGTGTGTGTGTGTGTGTGTGTGTGAGTGTATGTGTGCATGAGGAATTTGATGTGGGTTAATGTGGGACGTATGGGTGTGGGTGTGAGTGTGTGTGTGTGTGTACCCAGACTCATTTTGATTGGCAGGTTCTCTTTGCTGGCCGCCTCCACAAGCTGCCTCCTCACCTCCATCACCGCCTCCTTCTGCTTAGCGACAAGCATCGTCTCCCATAGCGACTGCGCTGCAGCAGACCTGTGGAGCAGAGGTCAAAACAGGTCAATTGCAGATGAACGTGGGTCAGCCATAACTCAGGCTCGGCTCTTGATCAAATACGGTTTCATTGTTTGGAGGAGCAGAGCCCAGGGTGGGCTTGGCTTACAGCAGGCAGCTCCTCCTCCTCACAGCTCTGGGCTGATATGATTGGCTGAAGATGATTATTTGATTTGCTCTCCTTCCTATACAGTATATTTTACTATGGGTCTGAGACATGTCCAGAACAACAGCCAAGCCCACCAGAGTCAAAGCAGAAATCGGAGACGGATCCAAATTGTGTTCGAAGGCTACATTACTCAATAATCTGTCCTGCGATCAGAATCATTCACTATGAGACTCATATTTCAGGCATTGGATAATCTCACCGCATCATTTTCTTTAACACTAAATCTTCTCGTTTAGTTTAAGCTCGGCTATTTAAGTTTCATTTACTTCCCACCTGCTGTTATTTAATCTTCTAGGCTAGGCTTTAAGGATTAGAG
>JAUCMX010000019.1:2567507-2600007 GCA_033459395.1 Hemibagrus guttatus
GATCCTGCCACTAGACCACTGGGAGGCTTGTCTATCCCTAAAGGTGAGGTTAATTATCTAAGATGTAATCAGCTTCACATCTTGAGAAACCAAAAGGAGACAGGGTTGATGGTTTTATCGAGTTCCTCCATTCATCATCTCCTTTCCAGACGTGAGACACTTCAACATAGCCTTAATGACGTCTCTGCTCGCACTGCTAGTTGTTTTTATGATGACTTTGGTATGGATGTTGAGTAAGAGGGACTTTTGAGCAGTTTAGAAACTGCTTTTCTCTAGAATTTACACAGAATGATGCACAAAGTGAGCATCGGTGTGCAGGAGGAAATGGCTGGGTGATGAGAAGGTTCAGAGAAAAACAAACAACCAGAGGTAACTCAGATGAGCAGCTTTTAGACTTGTTCCACTCTGACGCTCCTGAGGGGAATCTGGGGCTACATTGTGCACTGGAGAAGTAATTAAGTGTAATTCAGATGCTAACATTTTTTTACAAATTTTGCAAAAATGTACAAAAAAGTATTCACCCAGTTTCTGGGCATCTGTCAAAGCCCCAGAACCTCAAACCTGTTCACCAAATGCGACAGAGCTTGAGTAATTTCGACAGAAAGAAGGGGGAATACTGTAACATCCTGATCTTGTTTTTGTGGTTAATTATGTTTGTGTTGCAATAAAATGTCTTGCATCTCCAAATATACGACACATTGTGTGACTCAAAAGCGGAAGAAATTCTGATCAAGTCTGCTTCAGTTCCAGCTGTGGAAAAGTTCACTGGGAGGATTAACAAATACGAAGACGATGGATCTACACTCCATGACTTTAAGACTGTATCATTCACGGTCTGACGGTTGCATTACTGAGTCCTAGCACTAACACTATTTACATTTCTGGCATTTGGCAGATGCCCTTATCCAGAGTGACTTACATTTTTATCTCATTTTATACAACTGAGCAATTGAGGGTTAAGGGCCTTGCTCAGGGGGCCAAGCAGTGGCAGTTTGGTGAACCTGAGATTCAAACTTACAACCTTCCCGTGAGTAGTCCAACACCTTAGCCACTAAGCTACCACGTCCCTAACACCAACCCATTTAAGACTCTGAAGAAAACTCTTCCAAATCAGAAGTAAATAAGTAAAATGAATAAACTTCTGTGTGCAATAAAGATCCGTGCTCAGTTATGAGAAAGCGATCACCGAATGCCTTCTCTGCCCTGGAAAGTGCTAGACTCAATAATCTAGCAATATTATAAACTAATAACCATGTCTGAGCATACTCAACAATTAGCTACATTCAACTCTGAGCATTCACACTGCAATTATAACCATTAGCTAATTTAAGCTAATCACACACTCATTCACTCATCTGGAGCAAGCCAGGACACCTGACCGCTACTGTGTGTAATAACATTACACTGAGTGCTGCAGACTCGGCATTACTGAGATGGGAAGGGAAGAGGAAGGAAGGCAAGGAAAGACAAGGGATGGATAAGAGAAGGGAAGAGAAGGGAAGGCATAAGGAGGGAAGGCATGGGATGGGAAGAGTGGGAAGAAAAGGGAAGGCATAAGGAGGAAAGGCATGGGATGTGATGGGGGGAAAAAGGGAATTGAAAATGAAGCCAAGGAAAGGGATGGGATGGGAGGAGAAGAGAAGAGAAGGGAAGGGAAGGCAAAAGATAGGAAGCAAAAAGAAGAGAAGGGAAGACAATGAAAGCCAGAACAAGGCAAGGCAAGGAAAGGGATGGGATGGGAAGTGAAGGGAAGGCAAAAGAAGAGAAGGGAAGGGAAAGGAAGGCTAGAAAAGGCAAGTCAAAGGATAAGAAGAGAAAAGTAGGGATTGGAAGGGAAGGGGAAAGCAAGGCAAGGAGTGGTAAGGTAAGGAGTGGTAAGGGAAGGGGAAGGGGAAAGGGAAGGGAAAGGGAAAGGGAAAGGGAAAGGGAAAGGGAAAGGGAAAGGGGAAGGGAAAGGGAAAGGGGAGGGGAAAGGGGAGGGGAAGGGAAAGGGAAAGGGGAGGGGAAGGGAAAGGGGAGGGGAAGGGGAAGGGGAAGGGGAAGGGAAGGGAAGGGAAGGGGAAAGGGAAGGGAAGGGAAGGGAAGGGAAGGGAAGGGAAGGGAAGGGGAAGTGGAAGGGAAAGGGAAAGGAGGGAAGGGGAAGGGAAAGGGGGGAAGGGGAAGGGAAAGGGGGGAAGGGGAAGGGAAGGGGAAGGGAAAGGGGGGAAGGGGAAGGGAAGGGGAAGGAAAGGGAAAGGGAGGGGAAGGGAAGGGAAGGGAAAGGGAAGGGGAAGGGGAAGGGAAAGGGGGGAAGGGGAAGGGAAAGGGGGGAAGGGGAAGGGAAGAGAAGGGAAAGGGAAGGGAAGGGAAAGGGAAGGAAGGGGAAGGGGAAGGGAAGGGATGGGAAGGGAAGGGAAGGGAAGGGAAGGGGAAGTGGAAGGGAAGGGGAAAGGAGGGAAGGGGGAGGGAAAGGGGGGAAGGGGAAGGGAAGGGGAAGGAAAGGGAAAGGGAGGGGAAGGGAAGGGAAGGGAAGGGAAAGGGAAGGGGAAGGGAAAGGGGGGAAGGGGAAGGGAAAGGGGGGAAGGGGAAGGAAAGAGAAGGGAAAGGGAAGGGAAGGGAAAGGGAAGGAAGGGGAAGGGGAAGGGGAAGGGAAGGGAAGGGAAGGGAAGGGGAAGTGGAAGGGAAAGGGAAAGGGAAAGGAGGGAAGGGGAAGGGAAAGGGGGGAAGGGGAAGGGAAGGGGAAGGAAAGGGAAAGGGAGGGGAAGGGAAGGGAAGGGAAAGGGAAGGGGAAGGGAAAGGGGGGAAGGGGAAGGGGAAGGGGAAGGGAACGGGGGGAAGGGGAAGGGAAAGGGGGGAAGGGGAAGGGGAAGGGAAAGGGGGGAAGGGGAAGGGAAATGGGGGGAAGGGGAAGGGGAAGGGAAAGGGGGGAAGGGGAAGGGAAAGGGGGAAGGGGAAGGGAAGAGAAGGGAAAGGGAAGGGAATGGAAGGAAAGGGAAGGGAAGGGAAGGGAAGGGAAGGGAAGGGAAAGGGAAGGAAGGGGAAGGGGAAGGGGAAGGGAAGGGATGGGAAGGGAAGGGAAGGGAAGGGAAGGGAAGGGAAGGGAAGGGAAGGGAAGGGGAAGGGAAAGGGAAAGGGTAAGGGAAGGGAAGGGGAAGGGGAAGGGGAAGGGAAGGGGAAGGGGAAGGGAAAGGGGGGAAGGGAAAGGGGGGAAGGGAAAGGGAAGGGAAGGGAAGGGAAGGGAAGGGAAGGGAAGGGAAAGGGAAGGGAAGGGGGGGGAGGGAAGGGGAAGGGGGGGGAGGGAAGGGGAAGGGAAGGGAAGGGGAAGGGGAAGGGGAAGGAAGGGGAAGGGGAAGGGAAGGGAAGGGAAGGGGAAGGGGAAGGGAAGGGAAGGGAAGGGGAAGGGGAAGGGAAGGGAAGGGAAGGGGAAGGGGAAGGGGAAGGAAGGGGAAGGGGAAGGGGAAGGAAGGGGAAGGGGAAGGGAAGGGAAGGGAAGGGAAGGGAAATCAGAAATCAGAGGCAAAGGTAAGGGTTAGTAAGGGTATGGAATGGAAAGGGATTTTTTTTGGAGAACATACTTATAATTTCAAGGTAATTCAAGAGTCCTCAAGCAATCAATCATTCCTTTAAACAGATATCACAGAAGAAAATTTCAATGCAAACATCTTAGATTTTTTCATCTTAGAATATAACCTTATTTCTAATCTGTTCACGTCTGTTGCATAAGCGTCAGGTCAAAAGAGCGATTCATTTATTCTGCAGATGTAAAGTATTAAGCCAAGGATCAGAGAACCTGCAGCAACAGAAGTAAGCGTGAGCTGAAGTCTTCAGTAGCTGCAGTTAGTCAGCTAATTTCTTTATAAAACTGTGTACCTGAGAGAAATGATGCCATTTTAAAGGCAAAGGTTGATCACGGCCAAACACCGATCCAGTTTTTACTTTGCTGTATAGATCTTTTCTGACTAAGACATACTGCATGTGTACTGTATTGTAACCAGTCCACACACATGATGTCCACACACACTTAAACCTTTCTTTACTCTGCTCGGTTTTAAAGATGTGATTAGTGCATATTTCAGTCTTTCTGCACAGACACCATGTATATGAATACTAATTATGTCCAAGATCAGAAGAAAACAGACTTCATACTCTATCCATCTGCTGCGCAGTTTGCATCATCCGATTCTCCCTGAGCAGCAAATAAGCAGCAGAGAGGAGCCATACACACACATACACACACATACACAAAGTCTAGATGTGTTTTAGTACTTCAAGTCTAAAATGATTAGATTTCTCAATCTGGTTACTCATAGCACTGTGCTGTTCACACTGTGTGTGTGTGTGTGTGTGTGTGTGTGTGTGTGTGTGTGTGTGTGTACAAAACAAACACATACAAAATATAATAGAAATGTGTTCCAAATGCTATAATCAATAAAGCTTAAACTCAAGGAGAGGGAAAAAACACCTATTCTCACACTGTAAGGAAACAGTGTGTATAAATACCACACATACTGTATCCCAAGCTCAGGATCGAACCCAGGGGCCTCTCTCCATCTTCTATAACTGTTTTATCTTGGCCAGTATAACCTCAGTGGGAGCTTATACCTGGAATGCCAGCCCAGGGCAGGAATACTATCTCTCTCTTTTACTGCACCCTTCAATCGAAATCCTTCGAGGACGAGAACACGCAAGCTTCGGTGCATCTGAAAATAGGTCGAGCGTGCAAAAAGTGGAGCTTCATTCACAAATGAATAATGGCAATCCTGTGATCCAATTGGACCGAACATCACTGTTCCTGGAAGTGAAAATGTCATCTATTCTTAACATGTATCGACAGAAGCTTTATAGGCAATAGGACAGGGAATAAGCTTCCTCATGGTGAGTTTTTATTTCCTTTAAAGTAGAGACTTCACTCTTGCAACACACACACACTCACACAACCCTTCATTTCCCACAGTGTTTCCGCGCCTCTGAATTCCAGTATAGAGGGTCACCTATAGGTGTGTTTGGCCTTGCGGGTTTCATGATTCTGAAACCAGTACTCTTTTGTCCAGGGCCTCTTAAGCAGCAGGCCCAAGGGTTGAGTTCCTCTGGGTTGAATTCCACACATCCAGCAAGGCAAGCTGTCCTAACCAGACTTGGTGTGAGCTTGAAACATTTGTAAATTGAAGGTTTCCAATGCCAGCAGTAGAAGCAAAGATTTAAAACCTCCTTTAATGCTCTTGCACTGGGGCACAGAGGAAAGGTGAGTCTTGGAGAAGGCTTGTTTAATAACCATGAAGAGTGTTGAGACTGGTGATTGGTGGAAACGTTACTTAAATATATTAGCTGTGTAAAGTGTTTAGAAACTCAGAGGACATGAGAATTAGGGATGAAATGGAGGGAAAATAACCTCATGTCTTTGAGCTTTAAATCCTGCCATGAAAAAGTAGTTGCCCCCTTCCTGATGTCTTTTACTTTTACATATACGTGTCACAACTAATTGTTTCAGATCTTGAGCCTAGCATAAGACCAACAAAGACCAACACCAACTAACTCTATATGAAAAGGTCATTTCCATCTTAGTCACTCAATCACCCAATTAACCAAACGCGATTGATCATTTGGATCAGCTAGAGCGGAGTAATCAATCCCAGGTTTTTATTAATGTCAGGCTTGATGAGTCTAAAGATCTCATAACCAGAACCTTTCCAGTGACGTGAAACAGGCTTAAAGGTCTGAAGAAGAAGCAGCACACTATACTGCAATCCAAATCCTGGAATTCCAGAAGACATGGGAAAGCTATTGAAATCCATCAGTCTGGAAAACCATTTCTAAAGCTCTGGGATTCCAGTGAAGCATGATAAGAGCTATTATTTCCAAATGGAGAAAACTTCCCAAGAGTGGCCAGCCGAAATTGCTCCATAAAAGCATAGACAATTCATCCGAGAAGTCTCAAAAGACCCCCAGATGAACATCTAAGGACCTGCAGGCCTCCATCACCTCAGATAAGGTCAGCATTCAGTCTAGGGGAAAAGGCATCATTGGAAGACTTGCACAGTGAGAACTACTTCACAAAAGCTAGTCTCATAATCGGTAAAAGTCTCAAATCTTAGATCTCAAGCCTTTCTGGATAATATTCTGTGGACTAATGGGTTGAAAGTAGAAACTTCTTAGAATACACGTGTCCCTTTACATCTGATGTAAAGCTGACGCAGCCTTCCACAATCATACCAAGAGCGAAGCATGGTGGTGGTAGTGTGATGGTGTGGTGATGCTTTGTTGCCTCGCGCCTGAGCGACTTGCCATAATTGACAGAACCGTGAACTTGTCTGCGATCTGAAGATCAAGTACAACTAGGTTACACAGCAAGACAATGAGTGCAAGTCCATTTGGTTAAAGCAAAAGAAACAAAATGAAGGTTTTGGACTTGACTTGAGCTCTATTGAGATGTTGTTGCAGGACCTTAAACGGTCAGGTCATGCTCCAAAGCCCTCCAATGTGGCTGAATTATGGCAATCCTGTAAAGAAGTGTGGGTCAAAATTCCTCCATGGTGATGTGAAAGACTGATCTCCAGTTATCAGAAGTGTTTGGTTGCTGCTTATGGTGGCAATCAGTTAAGTTTTAGGGGGCAATTACACACACACACACACACACACACACACACACACACACACACAACCACACATGAAAACACAGAAAACCTACATGTCAAACCAAACCCATTTCCACACATCTGCCTTTATTTATCAGACTCTATTCCACAACCTTATGAAAACTCATGAGAAAGGATCACTTCAAAACAAACCAACTAAAACGCCAACCCACAGCATCTACTATTACACACACACACACACACACACACACACACACGAAAACACAGAGAAAACCTCTACTGTACAAACTTAATAAGTAGCGCTGCCCTCACACTGGTAGTAAAAATGCCAGCGCTCTCCCAGGTCAGAAGGAACAATTCTCCATTCAGCAGTCTGATGTGTGTGAGGTCTCCCAGTGCAAGTTAAACCCAGTGACCACCCATACCATCCCAAACACACACACACACGCACACAAAACCACCAGAGTGTCTGAAACGTACAGCTACTGGAACACACTCCGGTATTACAAAGGGAAATAGCCTACAATCAGGAGAGCTGAATTAGCCAGACCTACTATTAGAAGCCGAAAATAAAATCTTTCTAGAAATATTATACATTGTTTTTGCAAGGTATGCCTAGAATAACACAAAAGGAGTAATTAAATGTATGTTCCAGCTGAACAGAACAAGGGTGAGGCCCACCAGTAAGAAAAATAATAAGGAAGGAAGGAAAACACTGAACCAGTACAATCCGGGGGTCTCATTTATCAAGCGAGCGTACGTATGGTTTTGTACAAAACCGTGCAAATGCATGCAGTAGACTGGGTTCAGTTTATGAGGAGCTTTCCTCCTAATTTCTGTCTGATGGAATAAGAAATAAAAATGATATAAAAGGAAGATCTAGAGGGTGATTACGATGATGCCTTGTTTGAAGATTTGGCTCGTGCAGCTTTGTAGAAGGAGGGGGGAAGACGAGGAGCGGATCATCAGTCGATTTCGTTTGTCCAGTGTAGATTTATTTGATGTCTCTGACTCTGGAGCCTCAGGAACAATTGAAAAAGAAATCTGAGATATTTCTGGCATTTCCCAACCAACTACGAGTTCATTCATATTGCTGATAAACAACCCAGACAGCGAAAGCAACAATGATTCAATTTCACATCGGTGAGTTTCTAAATGTAATTGGGACAATCGAATACATGCATGCTTATTTATTTATTTATTTAATTAATTATTTATTAGACAAACCACTCGTAAAAGTGGCAAATAAACCATTTTTGTTTTGCTCTACTTAACTGTTGCGGAAATTCATCTTCCTAGATGTTTTGGCGTCTGTAACAAGCAGTACCAATGGCCGATCGCTTGGCATTTCAAGGGGAAGTTGTTTACCATATATGGCAATTTGCGGGCGTTTCTTTATGCAAATGAACGTGCAAGTGCACAAGCAAATCAATTAATGGGATTTTTCAGTGGTTGTGTAGAGTTGTGTGTATGCACGTGTGATAACCACCAATGCTCTTGTGTATATTTTACACACTCTTACACACAAACTTAGACGTATGATTCTAAACGCTCTGATCACTAAGACCCTTGGACTGAAAGGCTTAAAAGGCTAGCTTAAAACCTAGGCTTGCGTCTCGCGAAGCAGCCGTGTGATCTGGATCTGGATGCATCCTTGATAAAAAATTGCTGATACATCATTAACGACAGTACACATTGATTGATATGATTATCCTAAGCTGAAGGCCAAAAGATCGAGGACGAACCAATTAGAGTACTGAGACGAAAGCATAAGAATCATGAGGTACGTTTGCTGCACTGGAAGTGGCCTGGTTCTCCTCTAGTGAGCATAAAGAGCTCCACCGCCCACTGAGCTTCGAGCGGAGGAGAGACGCCGAGCCACCCAGAGAGAGCCTTTACCCACTCTAACCACATGAGAGGGAATGGGAGGAGGAGAGGAACAGATGACCAGACCCGCCTGACAGCAGAGAACACGAGCGGAGCTAGACGTACACCATGCACTCACACACACACACACACACACACACACACACGAACACACTCGCCCACACTCTCACACACACATATACACTCACACTCTCACACACACACACCCCGTGCACTCTGAGACCTTGTTTTAAATGGATGAAATCCAGAGGTCGTCCTTCAAGTCTGTGTGGACCAGCAGAATCGCAAGCATTTCACACTGATGTACTGACTTCCAGGATGCTGTCTGTACTGATTGTACAGCTGCAGGCCAAAGCTCTGATAAACTATGGTCACTTTATCATCATGTGAAGTCATTTTGTTTTGCACTTATTTGTTCACATTACAGCTAAATCTGCTGTTAATATAAACCCAGTTATCTGTTACAGCTCCGGGGATCAGAGACAGGGGGCGAGAGATATCTTACATCATCAATGATGAGATGAGAGAACACTAATATCTATAGATTTTATTCTATAATCTCACCAGCTCACCAGCTGATGTAAATCCAGCTCACTTTCTCCCTGACAGACACACGAACAAACCAATAATCAGTCCATGACTTCACCATTTTTTGAGACGGCATACATTTACCTAAAATCAAGCAAACTCCATGATATTTAGAGGAGCTTTTTAATTACAGCAGATTACTCTTTGCAGATTGGGATCACACCTTCAGCCAAAGCCCTCTTCTATTCACATGTAGAACATGAGTAGAGCTCTCATAGGAAGCCACTACATATGTGTCTCACTGCTAGGAGCTTAAAGGAGAAGTTCACTTCCAGAACAAAAATCTACAAATAATTGACTCACCCCCCTCTTCATCCAAGATGTTCATGTCTTTCTTTCTTCAGTCGTAAAGAAATGATGTTTTTTGAGGAACTTCTATGGTGCCCGCGAGTTGTGAACTGGAAGTGAACTTCCAAAATGCAGTTTAAATGCAGCTTCGAAGGGCTCTAAACGATCCCACCTGAGGAAGAAGGGTCTTATCTAGCAAAACGACAGGTCATTTTCTTAGAAAAATAAAAAACTGTATACCTTTTAACCACAAAAGCTCATCTAGCACTAGCTCTGGGATGCGTGTCTGCAAATTATTTGTAGATTTTTGTTCTGGAAATGAACTTCTCCATTAAAAGAAGAATTCTGTGCTTGTGATTTCACCAAGTCAAGAAGTTTTTTGCAAATAAATAAATAAATAAATACTTCCATTCCATTCCATTGTCTGTACCGCTTATACGATCTATCATCGTGTCACGGGGAGCCTGGACAGAGTGCCAACCCATCGCAGGGCACACACACTCATTCACTCACACAATCACACACTACGGGCAATTTAGAGACGCCAATCAGCCTAGAAGCATGTCTTTGGACTGTGGGAGGAAACTGGAGCAGCCGGAGGAAACCCACGAAGCATGGGGAGAACATGCAAACTCCACACACACACGGCGGTGTGTGCGGCGAACGCGTTAATCACTAAGCCACCGTGCCGCCTCAAATATAATTATAATTTTAAAAATAATTATAAGATATTAAAAAAAAAAACATGCCACAAAAACTAACAACACTAAGTAGCAAAACAAAAAAAAAATGATATAATTTATATATTAAAGTTAAATTTGTGTATTTGTGTAATAACCATCAAATAAGAACCAGGACGACGTACAGCCTTGCTGACATCACCAGCGCATGTGAATGAGGACGTAAATGCACGTCTTGGATGTGGATGCGCAGAGACTCAGACAAGCACAACAGCCTGTGATATACTCATCACCTCTCAGACTGCCTTCAGTCCATTGAATAGTATCAGAGTGATGGATACAAGGCTTTTCATTCATAACGTTGATGTATTGAAGACTACCTTCAACAGGCTGCATAACAAAGCAGTCTCATAAAACACTACTTATCCATCCATCCATTTGCTGTTGCGTTTATTCTACACAGTGTCGGCGGGGAATCCTGGAGTCCATCCCAGGTTACTTGGCACACAAAATGGTGGATACCCTGGATTAAATACCAGTCCATCACACACACACACACACACACACACACATACACGCATACTACAGACAATTTATCGATGCCAATCAGCCTACAAGACATGTCTTTTAACTGGGGAGAAAACCAGAGTCTGGAGGAAACCTCAAAAGCACGGAGTAGAAAATGTGCCTTCCTCACACACACAGGCAGGAATCAAACCCTGAGCAGAACAAATGACATTTCCCATCAGCCCCGGTGCTTCACGTTAATCCCGTTTACTTGAGTCAGGGTATAATCTAGCTCTTGTATTTAAGTTCTGTCTCTTGTAGAAGTGGATGTGTTGGATGTTTTTAATAAATAACCATACTAAATTGGAATTTGGTGTATTTCCTTAAACTCCATGTGTAATGTATTTAATGCCCTTGTACATCTGCCCTGTCTACAGAATCACAGAGAGAGGCTCTGACGCTGCTGCTGGTCCTCCTGCATCACCAGCTCGGTGCCATCTGGGCCACAGTCAGCTCCTGTTTTATTGCTCTGAGCTCTGGCAGTGTGGTTCTGCTGAATGCGGTGGTGCTACTGCAGCAGAGTAATGACTGTCATCATTAGCAGGGATGTGGTGCTGCTATACAACATGTGAGGTTTTGTCTCTGTGGGTGTGTGTGCACGCTGTTTCAAATCTGATGACTGCTGTTCATTTCACCCATGACGTCATGACCCAAAAGTTGCAGTGGGAGAATTAATGAACCTGCAACCCAGCTTTCTTCACGAGTAACGCTGCGATCGAATAAAGCTCGTAACTCCGACTCGTAATTTCCATCACATGACATCATATCATCACATGTTTGCTTTTAAAAAGAGTTAGATTGTATAGAATAGTATTTCAATGAACAAATACACACTCGCGCACACACACGGGGGCATCCATGTTTTTTCTCACTTTGCAATTGTAATTCATTCATTGTCTACCGCTTATCCGATCTATTCTCGGGTCACGGGGAGCCTGTGCTCCCAGGCGTCATTGGGCATCAAGGCAGGATACACCCTGGACGGAGTGCCAACCCATCACAGGGCACACACACACTCTCATTCACTCACGCAATCACACACTACGGAGAATTTAGAGATGCCAATCAACCTACAATGCATGTTTTTGGACCGGGGGAGAAAACCGGAGTACCCGGAGGAAACCCCCGAGGCACGGGGAGAACATGCAAACTCCACACACACACGGCGGAGGCGGGAATTGAACCCCCAACCCTGGAGGTGTGAGGCAAACGTGCTAGCCTTTCTTGTTTAATATGACACAATGCATTATGGAAACATGTGATGACATGCCATCATATAAATGAACACAAAATCATGCAAACCCGGTGAGCCAAGACGCGCTGTGTGACATCACCACATCACACCTTCAGCCAAAGCCCTCTTCCATTCACGAGTACAGCTCTCATAGAAAGTCGTTACATATGTGTCTCACGGCTAAGAGTTTAAAGATTCCTGTGTATTAAAGACATTTTTCACTTCATCAAACTGGAAAAAAACCTGAATTTTATGAAATCTGAGGCTCCTTCCTTGCATATATGCAAACATCCAGTCCCTGTTTATAGGGAAATAAGTCATTATTGTACTTTCCCCCAGCATGTCACTGTAGGCATTGGTGGCTCAGTGGTAGGTTTCTCGCCTATCATGCGGAAGGCCCGGGTTCGATTCCAGCCAATGCCTCAACCCCAGCCACTGGATGCAGTGCCGGTCCCAAGCCCGGAAAAATGGGAGGGTTGCGTCAGGAAGGGCATCCGGCGTAAAACATTTGCCAAGTTGTTGTGCGCTGTGGCGACCCCGAACAGGGAGCAGCCGAAAGCAACTTCTTCATTGTACACTATTACCTGTGATTAATGATTGTAATTTGACTTCTTGGGTATGTCTTATAGTTCCCTCGACTGTCTTCTGGTCTCTTTTTCTCTCTACATAGTTAAATGTTCACATTTTGGACTGTTGTGAAGACTTTATAATGATTTAAATCGACTCCTAACCAGGGTGTAGAGGGTGTTCTGACCCCTGAGTTAAGTTGAACGCAGAATTAAATGTGTCACTCAGCAGAGCAAGAGATCAAGCTGAGAGTAAACGCTTCAATGACACTAACCTTATCAGATCCTGAGCCTTATGGACTAATTGTGCTTAAATAACTCTTAGAAGAGAAATAGGACCCATTTTATTTAAAAAAAAAAAAAAAAAAAAAAAAAAAAAAAAAAGACATAAAAGAAACACAACTTCCTGTCCAATCAACAGTCTGACAGCAGATCCAAGAGGTAGTTTATTTATAAACTGCTTTCCGAGTTCTCAGTGATGCTTTTAACTTAAATACCACGGCATCGTCCATTAAGCCAGCCCTTATAACGCGCAAACACTAAAACATGATACTAGAGTTTATCTGGCAGCGGGTTCAAACACCAAACGAGTCTAGCTCGTCTGATCTCCGGTCTGTTTTTACTGCGCTGTCGAAAGATTTTAAGGATTAACCAAAAAAAATAGCCGAACTTGCTTAGAGTGTGTTTTTACAATGACACGACTAGTTAATGTGGCCAAAGCAAGGTTGAGTTCAAACGCAGGGCAATGAGGTCATTGCATTGGGGAGAGAAAAAAAAAAATTCCACAGGAATGACTTGTTGTTCTGTAATATCTCTATTGGCTTGTTATATAATAGAGAACAACAGAATCACTCAAAGAAACAGAACCCTGGGGTCGGTCCTGACCACATGGAAGTGACATCAGCTGAACAACATGGCTTATTCGAATAGAAATAAATGAATTTATGATGACTGGAGTAAATAGTGGAGCAGGATTCAAAACACAGGGCTGGTTTTGTGGATCTGAATGTTCGAGTGCATTTCTGCCAAAACTCACATGGGAAACTCCCATACTTCCTCCATGTTCCGAACTCCAGTACAGAGACGATATTTGGATTACAAACAACAATTCGGTTCCCGCTCAAAGCTTCTACATCTACGCAGCTGGATAGCGAAGGCACATACAATAACGCAGATATAATATATATATAATGCTCCGTAATTTTACCTAAAAAAGGGGGAAATTACTCCTTAGAAATAATTTAATGAGACTAAATTATAAGGTTCAAATAGAAAAGGTATTTTGGTCGAAGCTTGAGGTTGATTTTCATGCCTGGAAAGCTGACATTAAATACAGCAGAACTGAGGAAAAGGAGAGAAAGTGCACCTAATGCTTTCATCCACTACAGAGAAATGTTTTCAGTCTTTGTATAAATTCGTTCTCAACTGACTGCTGAAGGTGACTTGAGCTAAATCTATGTTGCAGAATAAACTGAATTAGCTAAACCCATGTGAGCAGAACCAGAACATGGAGGCTTCTTACTGTAAAGTGACTCTATGCTTGGGGTCAGTGTAAATGTCCTCAGTGTTATGTTCTGAGTCAGTGTTCATGTCCTTACTGAGTCTGTCCCAGGCAGCCAGGTGCTAGGACTCCCTGTGCCTCAGGTGTGCGCTGAAGATGCGTCAGCTCCAGCATGTCTACTTGAACGTCAGTCATGTGACCCGGCAGTGGAGGCAAAACGGACAAGATCTTCTCCACCAGGCTGTCACCGTGATGTCCCACAGCTCCTGTAAGGGAAAGGAAGCTATTATTAGAGTCAAAAATGGCTGACAGTGAGCATGCAGGGGTGTTTGGTCGCTTTAAACCCATCAACGAATTATCAACAAGATTCAAACTCAAAATTCAGCTTTATCAACAAGATTCAAATTCAACTTTTAAAAGTTTAATATAGGGCTGTGGAGATCCAAGACAGGAGCCTGATCACTTTGACATCGATCTTCAGTAACCATTTTATCCTGGTCAGGGTTGAACACTGGGTGTGAGGTAGGATTACATCCTGAATGGGGCACAAGGGTATCACAAAGGTGAACACACACACACACAGATTCACACACCACTAGTTTCCAGTACACTTTCTGTCATGTTTTTGGGAGATAGGGAAACACTAGAGAAGTCAGGGGGCACCTATGCAGACACGAGGAGAACATTCAAATGTCCACACAGAGAAAAACTTAATCTTAGGATCAAACAGTGGATCTTAGAGCTGTGAGACGACAGCATTACCCCCTGCACCGCCATGATGCCCTGAACATTAACATATAGAACAGACATGGCATCATATTGACACATAAACACCATTATAACACTACCCTAATTCATCCATGAGCCTCTGGTATCACCTGTAATGTTTGTTATTCAACAGAACTTTTGAGATTTTATGTAGACCATATATATAATATTCTCCATCACACTTTTTGGCATGACTAGCTACAAAACAAAACCACTGACAGACTGCAGAAGTATGGGTTATAAATAGAAAGACATGAGGAAAAGTCTAAGAGGAGATTATTATTGATAACTTATATGTATAGATAATCTTAATACACTCTATATGGCCAAAGGTTTGTGGACACCTTATCTTCACACACAAGGTTCTGCCCCCAAACTTTTGCCCCAAACATGGACGCAAGCGATTTTGTAGGATGTCTTTGTAATTTTTCTTCACTGGAACCAAGCGGCCCCAAACTGTTCCAGCATGACACTGTGCACAAACCGAGCTCCTTGAAGACATGGTGTGTTAAAGCTGAAGTGGAAGAACTCTAGTGTCCTGCACAGAGCCCTGACCTCAACCTCAACCCCTTTGGGATGAACTGTAACACAGACTGCACCACAGACCTAGAAATAACAAATGTTCTCGTAGTATTCACACCTGTGATCATGATCCAACAATTACCAGAAATCTTTCATATAAGAGTGGAGGCTGTTATATGGGTAAAGGGGATTAAATCTGGAATGGGATGTTCAGGTGATCACAAACTTTTGACCATAAATATGATGGGACTGTTGTTATTGCTTGCTTTGACTGAGATTGTGGACAGACAGCTGTAATGCACTGTAATACTCGACCTGTCAGATCAAGAGTTCTGTCAATGAAGACCACAGAGGCTTTATGTGCGGAGGATTTCCTCCGGTTCTTAGCCTGTGGATGATTGGCCAGCTCAGCCGCGATCAGGCGACTCATGGGGCCCACGGTGAAGCTCTCCTCTCGCGTGTTTGACAGCTCGAAGAGGGTGTTCAGAGCCGAGGCCAGAGCTCTGATCTTAACCTGCAGCTCGTTAGGGAGAGAGTGCATGTCCAGGTCGGTGAGACTGGCGAAGCGGCGTTTCTCCGGCCGCTTGCTGTTGATGGAGGTGAGATCTGTGTCTAAAAGCGGGAACAGATCGGCGAAGGCTGGAGCGATCAGGAGCTGAGAGGACGCTCTGGCGAAGTGCACCGGAGCATGCAAGACCTCGGCTGTATACTCAGCGTTGCCCATCCATCCGCGAAGCTTCTTCTCAAAGCGTGTAAACGCCACATTACCCTCCAGCTCACCGGAGACTCCCTCAGCGAGCAGGTGCAGAGAGTGCGGCACAGCTGTCAACACCACACAGTACCGGAAGCGGCTAAGAGAAACGATGTCCTTTATAATGTCCGCTGTTCTTCCTTTCAACAGCGTGCTGACCACAAACACCGCTTTGGGCTCGTTGTCTGCTCCAGCTTCGAAGCTGGAAAAGCGCTTGACATTGCGGGCTCCGGCTGTAAACAGGAGAGCAGCTCCTCCGCTCCAGTGCAGGCTTTCCGCACACGGATCATCCATGAAAACAAGCGCTTTGTTTACCTTCGACAGCACCTTCTCCCACATCTGGCCGGGGAAAGAGGTGAAAACATCTGCGGACAACATTGTTCCAGGGATCCCGAAGAGGAGAAAAGTTGTTGTTAGTTAAACTTTACGCAGTCAGCCAGACTTCATACCAAAACAAAACACGTGAGTCTCGTAAAGTTGACGTGGCACCACGCTGTCGCACGAGTTATACGTCACACATAGCCTAGGTTTAAGCTTACAAACTGCAAAATATAACACTTTCGTTTCTCTTAATCTTCTCTTAATAATTAGGACTGTAAGAGTGGGTACATTTTTAAATCCTCTGTATGGTTTTTTAGTGTTCTTGTTCTGCTATATAAAAAAGGGTTTAAAAGCTTTAAGATATTATGAAATATATTTACTGTCATTGTACTAATAATGTGCAGGATTGGCAAGTAAAATAAAAATACATTTGTTACATATATATATATATATATATATATTATATATATATATATATATATATATATATATATATATGCAAATGTGCAAAAAAAAAAAAAATCAAACCCTATAGGTCAAGATCAAAATTGTTTTTTATCTGTTTTATTCCCTACATTTTATTTTATCCTTATTTAAAAAAAAATAAATAAATAAAAACATTCCAAGGTTCACCCTATTCAAAGGTTTTAGTGGTAGCAATGCGATTTTGTGATTGGGAAAGATGTTACTGAGTTTAATATGATGATGTTGGTAAACTCTGAAAACCATGTGCAAAAATAGCATTTAAAATAAAAAATGGAACAGTATTTTCACCCAGATGAGGATGGGTTCCTTTCTGAGCCTGGTTCCTCTCAAGGTTTCTTCCTCATATCATGTCGGGAGTTTTTCCTTGCCACCGTTGGCTCAGACTTGCATGTTAGGGATAAATATTAATTTTATTTTAAACTGTAATTTTCATTCAGTGTGTTTATATTCCTGTAAAGCTGCTTTGAGACAATGTCTATTGTTAAAAGCGCTATACAAATAAATTGAATTGAATTAAATGGGGCAAATTTCACTGGAGATCCTTTTTCGATGGATATAGATTGGAAAAAGTCCATCTGTCTATCTATATTCAAAAAGATTAAGCAAATCTTCTTTAAAATTCTTCAGAGAATCTACCAAGGGGGCATGGGGTTAAGGGTTTGATTCCCACCTCTGCCCTGAGTCTTTGGAGCATATTCTCCCCGTGCCTCAGGGGTTTCCTCTGGGTACTCCGGTTTCCTCCCTCAGTATAAAGACATGTGCTGTAGGCTGATTGGCATCAATACATTTTGTGTGTGTGTGTGTAAGTGTGTGTAATTGTGCCCTGTAAACTCTGTCAATGGTGTCCCCTGCCTTGTGCTCTAAGTCCCCTTGGATTAGCTCAAGGCTCCTTGTGCCTTCAATTTCCTTATGAGGTTCCTTGCGATTTCCTTTCAAAAATGGATGGATGGATGAATGAATGCAAGGATAGATGGATAAAATCCACCCTGTTCCTTCATTTCTTCATTTCATTAATTCCTTCATTTCTAAATATTCAGACATTAATCAAACATGCTCCTTTTGTGATCCTTTAGAGGAAACAGATGCCCATTTATTTTTTTATGTAAGATAACAAATGAATTCTGGCCTGATTTAAGCTCTGTAATTTTCTGTAATAGTCTTTCAGAAGTTAAATACTCCCTTGTTCTCAAAGATATTATGTTTTATTATATCAACTCTGATATAAATGGTTCTTTATTGGCATACAGTATAGTTGTAGAGAGGTGTGAATGAATGGAACATACAATTTAAGTATTTAATTAATAACCTAAGTATTTTAGGGGTGAACTTTAAGCACAACTTTTATGTTAGAGATAAAGTTTATCCTAGCAAATTATTTTCTGTCAAAAATGTACATTTGTAAACAACTACAGGCAGTATTAGTCATTATTCACACAGCTAATTAGCGTGATAGATGCACAGTGAGTGTTCTGGCTACTGACAGCATTGTGTGTACAGGAGCCATATACCATAAATCCAGATTTTTCTGATTCAGGATGTATTTAAAATAATGTATCTGCTTTAATGTTAATACTCATTAATGTTTCTTATGTAGTTGTATTGTGGTTGTATTAAAGTTTGTCTTGAGTTTTGATTGCTCTAGAGCATTTTCTGAATAAAATGAACTGCTGCACCGAACAGTTTGTTTTTGCAAAGCCATATTTAAAAAGTTCTGAGAAAGTGACCATGGTAGTAAAAATGTTTTATATCAGTTGTAAAAAAATAAAAAAAAAAGAGAGAGTGTGTGGGGGGGAATTTTACACTCCAAAGTACAGGCTTTATTCAACATAGAGTCAGGATGAAATAACTTGTTTAGACCTGAGGTGAGATCTGCGGTATAAATGAGCCCAGTGATGCCCTGCCACATCTAGGGTTATGGGCTCAGTCCTTGGCTGATTCTCTGTGTGGTGTTTTGCATGATCTCTCCATGTCTGAGTTGGTTTCTTTCAGGTTCTTCGGTTCCCAAACCACTTCTAGTAGTTTGAATGGTCAAGATAAATTGCCTGTTGGTGTGAATCTGCCCTGTGTCGCACAAGTGCCCTATAAAAGTTGTAAACCTGCCTCAGGCCCAGTGTTCCTGGGATGTGTTCTGGATCCACTGTGGCCCTGACTACGATAAGTGGTAACTCTAAGTGAACAAGTAAGTGAGGTGTGTTTAGTAGGATTAACTCTATATATTGATGGTAGAGCTGTGATTAATAGGATAAAACAGCACATTCCTATTAGAGCAGTGTGATTAGTAATAAAAAAATATTTTATATATATATATAGTAACGGGGGCACGGTGGCTTGGTGATTAGCACATTTGCCTCACATCTCCAGGGTTGGGGATTCGATTTCCGTGTGTGTGTGTGTGGAGTTTGCATGTTCTCCCTGTGCCTCGGGGGTTTCCTCTGGGTACTCCAGTTTCCTCCCCCGGCCCAAAGACATGCATTGTAGGTTGATTGGCATCTCTAAATTGTCCGTAGTGTGTGATTGTGTGAGTGAATGAGAGTGTGTGTGTGTGTGCCTTGCGATGGGTTGGCACTCCGTCCAGGGTGTATCCTGCCTTGATGCCCAATGACGCCTGAGGCTCCCCGTGACCCGAGAATAGATCGGATAAGCGGTAGAGACGATGAATGAATGAATATATAGTGATAGATATGTGATTAGTATGATAAAACAGTATAAATATTGACATGAGCAGCGTGATTAGTATGGTAAACTGTATATATTGATAAAATGACTTATTAATAGGAAAGCTGAGACTAGTAAGGATAAAACGGTATATATTAATAAGGGAGCTGTGATTATTTGGGTGAACAGTATATATATATATATATAAAGAAGAGGTGTGATAAAATTCTAAGAGAGGTGTGAATAGTAAGAATAAATGAATAATTATTGACAGGAGAGGGTTGAACTCGTTTACTTCCTGCGGCCCTGAAAACCCCAATCGGTCACATGACGTGCCCAAGCAGTGTGTGTGTGTGTGTGTGTGTGTGTGTGTGTGTGTCCTTAGAAACCACACACCGGCTCCAACTTTGACAGCTGTTACCACCTGCTAATGTCTGCGCTTTAAACTAACCAAAAACAAACAACAAGCTAGCATCTCTACTGTTTATATTGCTTTGTCGAGAGTCTTTTGTTATTTCCAGGTGGTCAGTCGCGCAGAATGTCAACTGTGGAAAGGGAAAAAACGGCCGGCTATGCTAGTCCGGATGACGAGGACTGGCTTTACGGAGGTGAGGCAGAAATGTTGAGAATTGTCGATAACGAGTTCATTAAAAAAAAATGTCAGCAATTAAATTAGAGACCAACCTGACGTCATCAAAATGTGACTTATTATCTAGCAAAGAAACCCGACAGCATAGTTAATGGAAAAAAAAAACAACAACTAATAGGGCTTCAGCTGTGTTAATATTATCTGGTGTGTTACCCAACCGTTATTTTCAGCTGCAGGTGTTCTTGAGAAGATAACACACACACACACACACACACACACACACACACACACACAGTTCAGATACAGCCGTGTAGTAGAGATAAACCTGGAGACACATCACACTAGCAGACAGTGATCAAACCTCTGCCTGTTTGGATTGACTGATGTTTGAAAAGAACACACACACACACACACACACACCCCCATACAAACCCATCATTCACTTCTTACTCTGTCTGGTCACGTCTTTAGACAACAACGACGATGTGGACGATGATGACGCTGGTGATGATGATGATGATAAGAAGACCGAGACTGAAATTTTCAGGTGAGATTGTTTCCTCCGAGTCTGATCACATGACCCGGACTGCTCAGACTGTACAAAGTGCAGTATTGCATCCTTACACTCTGTATATTGCATCAATTAAGTCCTACTGACCCATTCACACGTCTGGCATCCTAGTTTTGCCTCTGGCAATATGTGTGCTGTTTATTTCCAGCTCGTGTTCCCTTTCTAATAAATAGAGTGGCATTGTTTGTGAGGGAGAGCGAGCGAGGAACTGAGCTGGAATGAAATGGGTCATCACATTTATTTCTCATTAGGTGGAGTTATGCTAGACTAATGAAGCATGCACATTTAATACCCGGTAAGCTCAGTGCTTGGTAATGACATGTCATGAAAAACACTGGGAGTGGATGTGAAGCTGAGGGAGAAATGACTTTTTGACTGCTCATTAAATTCATGGGCTTGAGCACACGTATACGAGAGCTTCAACCAGAACAAGATCCGTTTGGAGCTTGACGCAGCATTTCCGATTTGTTAGACCGCCTGCTTAAAGATAAACATTTCACTTTTTATTTCCTATCACATCTGACACGATGCTCAGATTCCGAAGCCTGGCTTGTAAACTGATCCTCCAAGCCACTCGGGTATCTGTTCAGGCCATAACATCTCCTTCTGCATTGGTCTACAGAATAAACAGTGCTGTATCTTCATACTGTATTCACAACTCTGCTGAAACTCTGAGGTTGAGTCTTTATTAATACTACTTGGTCATATGACTCAGACTCCTGATTTAGCAAGCTCTCTCTCTCTCTCTCTCTCTCTCTCTCTCTCTCTCTTTCTCTCTTTCTCTTTGCACCAGTGTTGCAGTCCTGGAGGTTTGCAGTACTGCACAGACTGGCATTTTTTTTTCTATTCATACCCCAGGGCTTGTGATAAATGACTGGTTACTTGAATTAGAATTAGATCTACAAAGTTCTTCTGTCTTCATTTCTCATATTCATTCATGTTTATTTGTATTTATCTAACTGTGCCTAAAATTCCCAGTGCTTTGGTTGGAGATGTGGAAGGTGTTAATGGAGCAGATAATCAGGTAGCTTTTTTAAAATGATTTTTAAAGCCGTTAATCACTGCTTTTGTTAATCCGCAAAATATTAAACACATGCTGTCTTCTGTCATGAAGGACGTCGACTCGGACAGTGACGACAACTTGCACGTTACCATCAGCAGCATTAAAACAGATAAGATCCAGAGCATGTGAGTAATCGCCCTTGAGGTCAAGCAAGACACTCACTCCCTGCACTGTGTCCTGTGTCTCTGCCATCTCACTGGCATATACGAGATAAACTTTATGCTAATGTAGTTGTTATTAGATTTTTTTTTTAAATAGAAAGCTGAGATAAAAATACAGCTCCATAAGAGCATTTAGGTGAGGTGAGTCATCTTTAAGTGAAGACATTTAGGCAGAAAAAGAAAAAATAGTCCAAGTAGCCTCTTACAGTAAAGTTTGGGATAGGAGTGGCCCACTTAGTTTGTTCAGACATTTTTTCAAGTAAGTCAAGAGGCTTTTATTGTCATTTAGACCATTACATAGTAGCTGATGCAGCACAGAGTGAAATCCAGGACCCCGGTGCTACATAAACACACACAGAGCTACGTAAAATGGCAGAGAACTAAGGGCTAAAGAGTAAAATTAACCTATTTACATAAAGTACAAACAGTACAAGACAACAGACAATACAATACACTACAGGACAGAAACATAAAATAGCACCGACCGGAATACACCGATCAGCCATAACATTATGACCACCTGCCTAATATTGTGTTGGTCCCCTTTTGCTGCCAAAACAGCCCTGACCCATCGAGGCATGGACTCCACTAGATCCACCATGGGCTCCACCTCGTAACTTAAATGACTTGAAGGATACTTACAGGACTTAAAGGAGACTTTTGATAGTTACTGACCACTGCAGACCGGGAACACTCCACAAGAGCTGCAGTTTTGGAGATGCTCTGATCCAGTGGTCTAGCCATCACAATTTGGGCCTTGTCAAACTCGCTCAAATCCTTACGCTTGCCCATTTTTCCTGCTTCTAACACATCAACTTTGAGGACAAAATGCTCACTTGCTGCCTAATATATTGCTGTTTTCGGTCCTCTCAGGATTTTTACTCTTTTTACTCTAATGGTAGTTACACATAGGTAAAAGGGTTCTGGTGGCAGTCTTGCATCTTCTCTTGCATCGGGGGCCGGCTATGACTGTAGGGGGAACGCTGAAGCTGTATATTTGAAATTTTAGCTTTAAAGTCGCTCGAGTTTGGTCTGTACCAAAACTAGAGCTAGCATAAGCCTAAACTCAAAGTGATCTGAATGACAAATCCCACACATGCATAAGGAATTGTTCAAAACAAACAAAAACCTGCCAAAAAAATCTTTCAAATATTTGCCGGAAGAAAACTATATTAATCACACGAAATAAAAGGACATTTGTCTACATCTGTAAATGCAATTACGACGAAAATATTTGCGTTTAAGAAAAATATCAGAATGCTTATAAGACTTATTTTATGATGTTATTTAATAATATTTCATCGTCTATTTAATATCAGTCTAATTTTGCCCATTTCAGAATGAACAAACAAATAACGAAGAAATAAAGCAAGCGACGGAAAGCAAATCACTGTATCAATAAGAGTGCACGATATTTATGTCACTGAAGAAACATGCTCGGATTCTCTACGGAGAGGGTCCGGTTTAGGCTTCAGAGGAATATGCTGATGAGCTATTCATGAGCAACAACGATCATAGGTGACTAGAAGTGGGCGTGTCTAGCGACGTGACCACGTAGAGGTCACGTGATCCGCGACAAACGTCACACACTGCTTCTGCTTCATCTCCTAAGATATGATGCAGTATATATAAACATTGCTGAATTTTATACACAAACACTAAAATCGCCATCCAGAATGATTCATTTTAACAGCGAGAAAACTGATGTACGCTGTTACTATGGCAACCAGTAACATAAACACCTCCTGATGACTAAATCACTGTATATACGAATGAAGCGGAATACTTAATAATATGAAACAGAACGCTCTAGAGCCCTGATGTTTTGGCATCAGGATGTCATGATGCTGTGTTAGACATTAATGTTGTGTGTGTTTCTGTTTGCAGTAGCACTCCTGTCCATCTCAAGACCTCAAGCATCACCACTGTGTCAGGTAACAGACCACTGACCTTTAACCTCTCAGCTCTTTATCTTTAAAACATAAACTAGACCTGTAATTAGGGGTCAAGCTCCAAAGGTGTGTAAACACTAGTAATTTGGTTGTAGTATTTCTCCTCTTGATCTTCTATCTTTGTCTTCTTCGTCTTCTTCGTCTCCTTACTCCTTACTACTACTACTTGGGTGCCTACTTTGCTCTCATTTTTTTTTACCATGATCTTCATTTCCATCATACTGGATTTTTTGCCGTTTTGATTTCTTTTCCCTTCGTGCGAATTCTGTCCAATCGTCACAAAATTTGGATCGCTTGCATTTTTGATATGCGTGATGGTTTCTTCATAACGTACAAAGAAATTTTTCATTTCTCAACAAGCTGTCCAACCTGGCACATCATTTTCAAGTCAAGTCTTGTTTCACAAACAAGTTTCAAGTTACTCTGTAACTTGGGATTGCTACTGAAAACAGGAAGTGAAGTCATCATCTCAGCATCTCAGAGGCTTCGCATATCGGCATCAAATTTAATATCTCATTAGGAACGAACTCCGACGATCCAAACGGTTTTTGTGGACGTCCTGCATTGCTTTTCTGGCTTGAAATTGCTCTAGCATACAGCTTTATTTTATTTTTTTTAGTCTTTTATTTGATTTTTACTTTACTGTATCTTATTTTACACTTGATCCAGATGACCAGTCAGTGACCAAAAATGTTCTGAGTTTATGTTCCATGTTTCTGAATGTCCCCCAGGCACCAAGATCAGAGGAGTGACTCTGGTTGCATTGGACAGCAATACTGGTACTCCAGGACTGGAGGTGGATGAGGAGCTGGAGGAGAAGCCTTGGAGAAAACCTGTGTGTGTGTGTGTGTGTGTGTGTGTGTGTGTGTGTGTGTGTGTTCAAGAACTTTTGGAGATGAACTGACCCAGTCGTCTAGCCATCACAATACTAACCATTTGTTAATGTCACTTAGATTTTACGAAGTACTATGAAGTTTCCTACACACACACACACACACCTATCTATCTATCTATCTATCTATCTGTCTGTCTGTCTGTCTGTCTGTCTGTCTGTCTACCTATCTATCTATCTATCTATCTATCTATCTATCTATCTATCTATCTATCTATCTATCTGTCTGTCTGTCTGTCTGTCTGTCTGTCTGTCTGTCTGTCTGTCTGTCTGTCTGTCTCTCTCTCTCTAGCCATTTTTAGGCAATCAGCCTAGTCATTTAAGTCTAATACAAACACACACACACACATCTGTCTGTCTGTCTGTCTGTCTGTCTGTCTCTAGCCATTTTTAGGCAATCAGCCTAGTCATTTAAGTCTAATACAAACACACACACACACACACACATATCTATCTGTCTGTCTGTCTGTCTGTCTCTCTCTCTCTCTCTCTCTCTCTCTCTCTCTCTCTCTCTAGCCATTTTTAGGCAATCAGCCTAGTCATTTAAGTCTAATACACACACAGACATATCTGTCTGTCTGTCTGTCTGTCTCTCTCTCTCTCTCTCTCTCTAGCCATTTTAGGCAATCAGCCTAGTCATTTAAGTCTAATACAAACATGCACACACACACACCTGTCTGTCTGTCTGTCTGTCTGTCTCTCTCTCTCTCTCTCTCTCTCTCTCTCTCTCTCTCTCTCTCTGTCTCTCTCTCTCTCTCTCTCTGTCTCTCTCTCTCTCTCTCTCTCTCTCTCAGTATTTAATGATCAGCCTAGTCATTTTTTAGGTCTAATATTAAGTCACCTGCTGTTTTATGAAATGCTCCACATGCTGTTAGCTAAACAATTAATTTGCAGCACAAAAGGCCAAAAACTAGTTTATTTGTGAACTGCCCCAGTTTGCAGTGTGTATGCAGTGTGAACAGTGCTAAAGCTTTGTTTATATGTTGCCTTGTAGTTCCAGGGCTAAATTAATAAAGCTAACTTCAGTCATCATACATGCCTTGGCTGAACTAGTGCATTTGGGGTATGTGGAAAAATGTCTTGCTTTCATTTATGTTAGTTTTGGTCAGATTTCTATGAGAGGCTGTGTAAGTGTGTGTGTGTGTGTGTGTGTATGTGCAATCAGGTGCGGACCTGTCAGACTATTTTAACTACGGCTTCAACGAGGACACCTGGAAGTCATATTGTGACAAACATAGGAAACTGCGCATGAGCTCTGAGTTCATGACCTTAGGCTTGTCCGACAAAAACGAGGTATGCTGCTTTGATGCTTTTCCAGTTCAAGTTAAAGTCTATAACATTAAGGGGTGTTGAGATAAGCCTTCTTTCTTTCTTTCTTTCTTTCTCTCTGTGTGTGTGTGTGTGTGTGTGTGTGTGTGTGTGTGTCCAGGGTAGTCATGATGTGCTCCTCTCTAAATCAGATTGCTCCTCCAGGTATGTTTCAGTCTCTCATAGACTTCTCAGGCTCCTTAACCTTTTAGCTGAGGTGATGGAGCCACGCCCGCTCAGATAGAATTAAGCAGCCACACATGACCACCAGGGAACTGATTTTTAGGACAGGATGTGAAGGAAGCGCTAAGCACCAGCTCAGTTTTCTGGCTCAAATGTAATTCTGGAAGACATTTTAATGTGATGATATCTCACGGCTTGCTGAGGTCCATGTGTGAGATGTATTGCACACGTCTGCCCCGTGCATGCGGTGAGCATGAGATGTGTATCATGGAGATACTGAGAGGGTTCTATTTAAAATGTTGATTGAATTGATTGCGATTAGTAGTTATTTAACTGGTTGAGACTTTTTTTGCTTACATATCTCACTGTGTTACACACAAACTTGTGAGGAATGTGTGTGTGTGTGAATACAGGAAGTTGAAAAGCACCATTGATGTAATCGGAGGGCAAAAAGAGACCATCATTTGTGTGGAAGGGCGAAGAAATCACAGCACAGATGGAAGCATCACGCAGGTGTGTGTGTGTGTGTGTGTGTGTGAGAGAGAGAGAGAGAGAGAGAGAGAGAGATGATGGAGTGAAACACATTTGTGTATAATGAATGGACTGTCTAGGGTTTGTTACATAACCCTTACTTGTGTGTGTGTGTGTGTGTGTGTGTGTGTGTGTGTGTGTGTGTGTGTGTGTTGCAGGTGCAGTCCTCTTTCGAACAGCCCGTGCATGCTGAGCCGCCATCCTCTAAGCTGCCTCCTTTCTTTCCCCCCATCATTCCTCCTCCACCTTTTCCTCTTCTCTCCATCAGCAGCACTCCTCCTTTTATACAACAGCCACTACGTAAGAATCACACACACACACTGTGTGTGTGTCTGTCTGCTTATTTATCTGTCTGCTTATTTATCTGTCTGCTTATTTATCTGTCTATCTATCTGTCTGTCAGTCTATTGACCTGTCTGTCTATCTATCTGTCTGTCTGTCTGTCACTTCTCATTTTATGCAACACCCACTACATAAGAAGCACACACACTGTCTGACTGTCTGTCTGTCTGTCTGTCTGTCTGTCTGTCTGTCTGTCAGTCTGTCAGTCTATTGACCTGTCTGTATATCTATCTATCTATCTGTCTGTCTGTCTGTCTGTCTGTCTCTTCTCATTTTATACAACAGCCACTACATAAGAAACACACACACACACACACACACACACACACACACACACACACACACACACACACACAATTGTTAAGTGCTACCTTTTGTGACAGTCATATAAAGTTTAGTGTTGCAAGTAAGAGCTACTTTATTGCTGAATGTCACCATGCAAACCAGCACACCTGCTCTTTATGGAGAGTTGTGTTAAAGCTCCTCTACTCCACTACACTACACATGAACTCAGACACACACACACACACACACACACACACACACACACACACAATCTTTTTTTTTTTTCAAACAGCACATCGTCATGGCAGCATTACACACCACAGTTCTTTCATCTCTCTTGAGAGTAATACATCCATTTAGCTCTACACCACCAAAGGCATTGCTGCATATCTGTTTTTTTGCTGTACTCCATTTTATGGTTTGTGTGTGTGTGTGTGTGTGTGTGTGTGAGGATGATATGGCATGCTCCTTTTGATTTACACTTCAGAGATTTTCCAATAATCTATATTAGTCTTGTCCAAGAGGTCATGGGTCATTGTTAATGTGTCCTTATGGCCAGTTTCATTTGTCACCTGTATCTTATGTGCTCTCTCTTGGTCTGTAGGTCAAAGGTCAAGCCAGTTAGCAAATATCTGTTAGTCTAAATGAAAATGTGCTTGATGGATTTGCTGACACTGGGGCTTGTTTATCAATTTTCTAGTAACGTGTGTGAATGCGCACGTATTTCAGCTCCAACTAAATGTTTCTGCATGATAGTGTGTGTGTGCACGAGCATGACTGTGTGAGAGTGTGTGTGTATGTGTGTGTGCACAAGCATTATTGTGTGTGAGAGTGTGTGTGTGTGTGTGTGTGAGAGAGAGTCTGAGTGTGTGTGCATGAGTATGATTGTGTGTGTGCACATGAGCATGATTGTGTTTGTGTGTCTCTGTGTTTGTGTGTGTGTGTGTGTGTGTCTACTCATAGTCTTCCTCACGGGCTAGCCAGGAAGTGCACAGCCGATCGCTCCTGGTCCCGGTTCAATATCGTACCCAGACAAACCCTGCCATCCCGCACAGCCGGTCTCGCCCCCATCCGCCCCTCAGAATGCCCCCTTCATCCCCCTAACGCTACCAAAATATCCAACATCCGTGCCAGAACGCTGTCTTTGAAGTGCAGCCTTTTAAGCTTGACTCGGAGCCGTAACCGTCTTTAACTCGAGTCCCTCCACATAACCCCAGAACTGACAACTCGCACTCACACACATGTGCCGGCTTGTCCCGCGTTTCCTTTTGTCAAGTAGATGTGCAATGTCGGGCTAAAAATAGCAGCGTGTGGCAGGAGAAAGTGCCACGCCAGCAGAACTGTGTGAAAATGTGCTGAATGACCCAGCTAGAGAGAAAGAGGGTTAGAGAGAGAGGGAGAGAGAGGAAATATCTGCAGCTAGGAAAGAAAGGATTAGGAGGCAGGATGTGGAAGCGATACTAAACACATGCAGAATTTTTTGTTTGAAAGCAAGAGCCACCACATTTAACCACATTTCTGTTGTTAGACTGCATCTCGGAACTATTTTGTTAAAGTTAGAAAGGAAAATATTCAGGCTCTCGATGCTTAGGAAGGAACATATAACCACAACATCAATACAGAGATCATGACACTGAACGTAGATTCAGTCTCACAAGGCTGGGAAGTTGCAGAGGAGTGGTTCAAAGATTACACTTAAAAAAGTTTCCTTAGCTTCTTAAAGAGGACAGAATGATAAATGCTGGGTTTCTGTTAATCAGTCTTATACACCATGTTGCCAAAAGTTTTGGGACATCTGCCCTCACATGCACATGAATGTAATATGGAGTTGTCCCGCCCTTTGCAGCTATAACAGCTTCAACTCTTTTGGGAAGGCTTTCCACAAGGCTTCGGAGTGTGTTTATGGGAATTTTTGACCGTTCCTCTAGAAGCGCATTTGTGAGATCAGGCACTGATGCTGGATGAGAAGGCCTGGCTCGCAGTCTCCGCTCTAATTCATCCCAAATGTGTTCTATGGGGTTGAGGTCAGGACTCAGTCAAGTTCCTCCACACCAAACGCGCTCATCCATGTCTTTATGGACCTTGCTTTGTGCACTGGTGCGCGGTCATGTCGGAACAGGAAGGGGTCATCCCCAAATTGTCCAAAATTTCTTGATATCCTGAAGCATTAAGAGTTCCTTTCACTGGAACTAAGGGCCCGAGCCCAACCCCTGAAAAACAACACCTGGATTCCATGATATGGAGGGGTGTCCCAAAACTTTTGCCAAAGCAGTGTGATTATTTGTCAGTGCCAAAAAAATCAACGATTAAATCAGAGTTGTTGGAACACGCCTTCTTTCTTTCTCAGAGAAGGAGCTCGGGCCAGGATGGTTCTGTTACGTCAGTGAAGTCGAGCTAATGATGTCGCTGCACTTTAAGAACAGGAGAGAAGAGCTGATATTCAGCCTCATGATGCTACTCAGGGCTTTAAGTAGGTGGTAGGTTGATTGGCATCTCTAAATTGTCCGTAGTGTGTGATTGCGTGAGTGAATGAGAGTGTGTGTGTGCCCTGTGATGGGTTGGCACTCCATCCAGGGTGTATCCTGCCTTGATGCCCGATGACGCCTGAGATAGGCACAGGCTCCCCGTGACCCGAGAATAGATTGGATAAGCGGTAGATAACGAATGAATGAATGAAAGACAACAGAGTGAAAGCCAACATTTTGTACCAGACTTGCAGCCAGAAATGAATTGATTGATGAGTTGATTTCAGTGTACTGGTAAAAAGGGTTAAGTCAGTCTCAGAAGTGAAAGATTCCTTGTTAGATCTTGATTTAAGGATGAGGATTGATTCTAGGTATGTGTTTATAGCAAATATCCATGCAGGTTTCAGGTATCACTCACATACCATGCCCTGCTACTCCTACTTTTATATCAACATCTGATGCCATGTGATACTGTGTGACGTGAGCATAGTGTACGCTGATCAGTTAATAAACAGACGGCATGAAATGTAGCAGTCTGGATGTAGCTCCTGATTAATGATGGCCGTCAAACCAGAACAGACTGTATTCTGTCAAAATATCAAGAGAAGGAGCAACAACATCTTTCTGTAGTTTAGCTCACCTGATAGATCATCTTATTAAGTCCTTCTAGGATTTCCAGGACTTTTTGTGATTGTTGCAGTGAAAGATGCTTGATATAAAAAATCTTGGCACCCCACAGACCCTGCATCCTTCAGGAAAGAGGCACAAATTAACAAACTTTGGTCTGAAAGGATCAACCGAACCCTGACAAAAATAAAAAAGGAACAAGTGCATCCAGAAAAAGAAGCTCCTAGTCCAAGACTGGTATAAAAAAATCACCAGTCTTTTATAGGAGAGTTCTCTGGTCAGAAGAAAGAAAACTGACCTGTTTGGTTTTAATGATCAGCGCTGTGTGTGGAGGAAAAAGAGCGTGGCTTTTAATCCTAGCTGTGAAGCATGGGGGTGTTAGCATCATCGGAGCATCTCCAAAACTGCAGCTCTTGTGGGGTGTTCCCAGTCTGCAGTGGTCAGTGTCTATCAAAAGTGGTCCAAGGAAGGATAAGTGGTGGACTGGAGACAGGGTCATGGGCGGCCATGGCTCGTTGATGCATGTGGGGAAGCGAAGGCTGGCCCGTGTGATCCGATCCAACAGACGAGCTACTGTTGCTCAAATTGCTGAAGAAGTTGCTGGTTCTGATAGAAAGGAGTCAGAATACACAGTGCATCACAGTTTGTTGCGTATCAGTTTGTTGCGCAGACCAGTCAGGGTGCTCATGCTGACTGTGCACCCCCGAAAACGCCAACAATGGGCACGTGAGCATCCGAACTGGACCATGGAGCAATGGAAGAAGGCCTGGTCTGATGAATCACGTATTCTTTTACATCACGTGGATGGCCGGGTGCCTGTGCATCGCTTACCTGGGGAACACCTGGCACCAGGATGCACTATGGGAAGAAGGCAAGCTGGCGGAGGCAGTGTCATGCTTTGTGAGAAACCTTGGGTCCTGCCATCCATGTGGATGCTACTTTGACACGTACCACCTACCTAAGCATTGTTGCAGACCATGTACACCCTTTCATGGAACCAGTATTCCCAGATGGCTGTGGCCTCTTTCAGCAGGATAATGCGCCGTGCCACAAAGCAGAAATGGTTCAGGAATGGTTTGATGCGCACAACAACGAGTTTGAGGTGTTGACTTGGCCTCCAAATTGCCCAGATCTCAATCCAATCGACAAACAAACTGATCCATGGAGGCCCCACCTCGCAACTTAAAGGACTTAAAGGATCTGCTGCTAACATCTTGGTGCCAGATACTACAGCACACCTTCAGAGATCTAGTGGAGTTCATGCCTCGACAGGTCAGGGCTGTTTTGGCAGCAAAAGGAGGACTAACACAATATTAGGCAGGTGGTCATAATGTTATGGAAATATACATATGCGGTGTATATTTGAACACATTTTGTACTTTTATATACATTTGTATATATTAGGGGCATTGGTGGCTCAGTGGTAGGTTTCTCGCCCATCATGCGGAAGGCCCGGGTTCGAGTCCCAGCCAGTGCCTCAACCCCAGCCACTGGATGCAGTGCCGGTCCCAAGCCCGGAAAAATGGGAGGGTTGCGTCAGGAAGACCATCCGGCGTAAAACATTTGCCAAGTTGATGTGTGGACCAGTTGGTCCGCTGTGGCGACCCCGAACAGGGAGCAGCCGAAAGCATTAACTATATACATTTGTATATATTGATTATTGCATTTATTTTTTATTTCTATGTATTTTTCTTATCTGAAGCAGTCTCTGTTAATAAAGTTCTATCTTATCTTGTCCTAACCTTTGAGCAACTGAAGATCTGATCTAGTGACCAGTCTGGTCAGTCTCTGAGCTGTTATATTGATATGGCCTCATTTGGATAGACAGGAAATGTACAGTAAAGTGTGTGGAGTTGTGAAGAGTTGTGTTTAAGAGTCTGAGGGGCGTGTAAACTTCTGGCCTATGTATCGGATTCGGACTATTTCTTTATCAGACCTTTATGTTGTACAGCTGCTATTTGTCAGAAGCGTAACCTTTAACCACCGCGCGAGGTTAACCTTTTGGTCTCGTATAAGCGTTCTCACTCGCTAGCTCGTTCAGCACTTAATCTTTTGTGGACTCCGTCTGTAAGTACTCCGGTTTATAAACGGCCCAGCGTCTCAGCCGCTCCTAATGATTACGAAAGAGGGAAAGGATACAAGGTG
>JAUCMX010000019.1:2602507-2618272 GCA_033459395.1 Hemibagrus guttatus
AATAGTTTAAATGAGATAACAAGAAACATTGGTATTAGGTTGTCTCATATTCGTCTTTAGATCTCAAACCCGAATGTATTCAGTGAACTGTATAGTTGTTATAGATTTAATAAGAAGTCTGCATGTTGATTGATCTAAAGGAAAAGCTTGTGTATACCGTATAACTCGTCGAAAAGTAAGTGCACTGTACGACTGTACGAAGATGTGAGCAGCCATGTTGATCTGATGTCACTTCCTGAACTCGCTGAGTTGTTAAGACCATCTCGAGTTCCACAAGTAGGAACTCCAAGCTTTTTTTTTTCTCCCCTGGTCAGAGGTCAGGTATTATGAGGTGTGTGTGTGTGTGTGTGTGTGTGTGTGCAGGAACAGGGGCAGGAGATACAAGAGAGAGAGCAGACAGAACAGAGCCAGTGCGTCTACTTTCATCCATTCAACTTACAGCAGATGCTCACATAGGCAAGCTGTCTAGACAGAGAATGAGTGAGACACTTAGACAGAATGAGAGAAAGACTTAAAGAACAACAGAGAGAAACTGAAGGTGGAATAAAACAGCAAAGTGACGGTGACGGCAGGTGACGGTTGTGTGTATTTGCTCCTTTATATTTCATATGTATCTTCAATATAGGCAAATTATTTTTATTTTATATTATTATATTATTCAACGATCAGATATAACATTATGAGCAGTGAGAGGTGAAGTGAATAACACTGATGATCTCCTCATCATGGCACCTGTTAGTGGGTGGGATATATTAGGCAGCAAGTGAACATTTTGTCCTCAAAGTTGATGTGTTAGAAGCAGGAAAAATGGGCAAGCGTAAGGATTTGAGCGAGTTTGACAAATTGTGGTGGCTAGACCACTGAATCAGAGCATCTCCAAAACTGCAGCTCTTGTGGGGTGTTCCCGGTCTGCAGTGGTCAGTATCTATCAAAAGGAAGGAACAGTGGTGAACCGGCGACAGGGTCATGGGTGGTCAAGGCTCATTGATGCACGTGGGGAGCAAAGGCTGGCCCGTGTGATCCGATCCAACAGACGAGCTACTGTTGCTCAGGTTGCTGAAGAAGTTAATGCTGGTTCTGATAGAAAGGAGTCGGAATACACAGTGCATCACAGTTTGTTTGCATTTTGGCAGCAAAAGGAGGACCAACACAATATTATGCAGGTGGTCGTAATGTTATGCTGAGTCATAACGAATCATCTTCATGGGGTTATTATAAAAAACACTGGTCAGTAGAAGTGCATTTGAAGGTATGTGTTTAGTGTGTGTATACTCTACACGTGTCTCATCTTCGAGACTCAAAACAGTGTGGCTGTGTTTGTGGCCCAAGCCTCCGGTTTATCAGTTTCTAGAACTCGCCATCCCTCGACTCTTCCTCCCTTCACTCCTCATCTTGTTGGGATGTTTTCTCCTTCGTCCACAAGACAAATCTCAGAGTCAGGGCACATCTGTCTCTCTCCACATGCATTCACACACACACACACATACACACGCGTATAGAGTAATCTCTCAGTCGAGGCTCTTATTTGGAGTTGTTTGTGCACTGATTCAGTCAACAAATCATAAGATGCTTTTTAGCCAGAACTGTTAGAGTAACAGAATCCGCCATTATCCAAGATGGTAGTACTTGAGTGCTTACTAATGGCCATGTTACGCATCAGCATCCTCATAATCATTTTTTCTTTTTACTGTTAATGGGTTATATGGACAAAACACTTTACATAGAAAGTAGCTGTGAAAATGTCTGGATTATTACGGTTAGTTCTTCTCTGCAATGATTCTCTGGCCTTATCTCCTCTCTCTTGTTCGAAGTCATCCTATCTGCTCTCTAGCTCTTTACTCCATTTCCAACTCTTTTCAGAATTAACTTTTTTTCCTTCTCCTCCCTTTCATTTTTCATGTAAAGAATGGTTCTTCTCACATCCCGTGCACCCTGCCAAGTCCAAACATCCTCTGTGGAGTTTCCGTTAGACTGAGCACTGCCAACCAGAGACTGTATAATTTATGAATCACTTCCTGTCCTAGTATGGCTTCAAAAAAAAATCCCTCCTTCAGTGTCTTGCTTTTTCTCACTCTCTCTTAAACACACACATGTGCTCGAGCACGAGCTCGCAGACACACGCCGCGGGCCGAGAGCGTTTGTTATAAATTCAGAGGGGCCTGAGGAACCCCTGACGTGAAGGACGAGGCAGCGTGTGTTTGTTTAGTGGGCTGTGGCCCGTTGGGATCCTAGGGTGCTCATGAAGAGAGCGTGTGCAGATCTTTCTTATTAGTACTGAAAATCATAACAGCCCAAATATCCCAACAAAACAGCACTACTGCTGTTTAACTGCAGGAGGATCTTATTGCTTCGAGCTCAGAAATGTCTGAGAGTTGATTTGTTTGGAGACCAAAATCACAATTAAGACTAGCACAAGAGAGAGATCAGGATCTGCAAAATCCATGGCTGGTTATTGATCCTTATACAACAATAGTGAGTAAATTCACACCACATGGATACAAACATGAGCGCAGGGCAATGTAGTGATTATAATATCAACACTGAGATATGTTCTTAAATAGTCACACATATATAAATATAAATATATATATATATATATATATATATATATATATATATATGCAGATTTCTCAGAAAAGTGTATTAGAACAAACTTTCAATCTTTCCTGTGCTAATCATTATTCATTAGCATAGACACAAAATAAAACAACTAATAAACACATAGCTTTAAACAAGTGTGAAATATGTAGCACTACTGTTTCAATGCTTTAGCATCTGACCCTCCATCACACCTGTATGTGGACCTTCCTCAAAGTCTGTGTGTGTCAAAGCTTTACAGTTTCCCTTCACCAGAACAAACCTGTTCCAGCATGACCACGCCCCCCGAGCTCCATGAAGACATGGTGTGTTAATGTTGGAGTGGAAGAACTTGAGAACCCTGACTCTGACTCAACCCCACTGAACACCTCTGAGATGAACTGGAACACCGACTGAACCCCAGACCTCCTCACTCTTACAACATCAGTGTCTGATCTCACTAATGCTCTTGTAGCTGAATGCTCACTAATCCCCACAGTGAAGCTTCAGCCCATGCTTTTGGAATAGCATGTTCAGAAAGCACATGAATGCGATGGTCTGGTGTCCTTACACTTTTTTGGCCATAGAGCATATAATTTATTTCATCATTCATTCATTCTACTGTCTTCGGTACTCTTGGCATGTGTCAGAAATTCACCCTGGATGGGATACACACACATTTTCTATAGCTTTTCCAGGCACCAGCCTGTTTTTAGGAGGTTTGGAAGAAACCCACATGGACACAAGGAGAGCATATGAATCTCCACACAGTGACAGTTTAGGACCCTGGAGCTGTGAGGCGGCAGCGATAATCCACCAAGCCGCCCTTATCTTCCTGTAAAATATGCAAAGCACAATGTTATGGAATTTGTGCTTGGGATCACGATGGCGGTGCTGCTGCACAGTGATTAGTTGCCTTAACGACGCTGGCTTTAATTAAGAGTGGCCTCATGGGTGAGAAGAGATGGCAGTTAACATCCATCATCTTCCATGCAGTCGCATCTCTCCTCCCCGTTTCCTTCTGTTCCGTTCTGTTCCCCTCTTACACCACTGACGGTGCTGAACTGCAGAGACAGATACAGCAGAGAGAGATTATGAAACTGGCCGGATTTGAAAGCCGAGAGGGATGGAGGCATGGAAGGAGGGAGGAAGGGGAGCAGAGGATGCGGAGAAGAAACAGCACAGCAGCATCCCTTCCAGCTCTATTTATAGCAGCGAGGCATTTGGTGTCGGAAATAGCACCTATCCACAAGGAGACCACTCACAAATAAGTGCACACATGCTCAGACGTACTAATCCCCTCACCTTTCACCTCCGGGGGGAAGCCAGCTTTCAGTCAGAAGAAGGGCGAGTTGCCTAATCCTCTGCACAGACAGCAGCATGTCTTCATTAGAATGTTATCTCCCACACACACACACACACACACATACACCACTGCCAGGTTATTGAGTGCACACTGCAGTTTGACAGCATGCCAGACACATCAAAAGATTGTGAAATTGAGAGCCAAAACTGTAGCAAAGCTTTTGATCACTGGGACAAAGTTGTTGTTTTTTTAAAGCCCTTCACTTTACAGTGCATTTCTTTTCTGGCTTTATCCTTCTCTGAGTGTAAAGTGCTTCGTTTTTGTTACACCGCATAAAGGATGAACTGTAAACTGCTTATTTATTTCATACGGCTGGTCATTTATCCTGACATAAAGATTTCTTTTGGCAGAAGAAAAAAAAAGTTTCTCATCTTTTCCTAGTTTAACACAAGTTTGACAAATTTGCCAGAACGTAATAAGGTCACAGGTTGGTGCATATTTGATTGACTTCTGTTCAATAATTCATTAATAACCTGTACGTCCTGTTGTTGCAGTAGCCGGTCAGGAGGAAGCTTCGATGGCCGCTGTGCCCCGCTGTACCCCTTTCCTGCAGGTAGGTGGCACTGTCACCATCAGAAGCTTTCCAAACACTCCACTGTTTCACAGCTCTACTAATCTGTCCACTTACCTCCCGAGCACACAGATCAGACTCAGTATAAACAACCAGATTAGAAATTATTACAGCCCCCAAAGTTGGCTTCTTTAAGTTGGAATAATTTCTTGATTCTTCTGAATTATTGTGAGTTTTAGCTGATTTGATTCATTCCTTGTCTTCATTCCAAGGCGATCGTTGCCGAGCTCGTGTTATTAGAGCCGTAGCATGCTTTAGGGATTGATGGGAAAATGAGCAGTTATGTCGATGGAACGGTTTGCATTGTTCTTGGCAAGTGTGTCTGGGCGGAAAAACGGAAAACGTGTAAACACGAGTGTGTGAGGTCAAGTCTGCATCTAAGCAATCTTTTATGAAACGGTGGGAAACTATTCCTTTCGGAGGGTTGTAACTGAAACAATGAACACTTACTGAGCTATGTGTGAAAGGAGCTCAGACACACAATTACACAAACGCACAAACACACACTCGTGTGCTGATTGATCTGTAAAGATCCTGGATGGAAGGAGTGGCACGGACTGGGGACTCAAGCGGTGGGGGGGGGTTAGTGCACTAAGCATGTATATATCCACTATACACACATTATTACAGTGCACACACACACACACAATAAAGCAAGAGGGTCTGTCTGTCTCTCCATACATTTCTCTCTCTCTCTCTCTCTCTCTCTCTCTCCCTCTTATATACTTCTGCAGACATTCTCCCGTTACACAAAGATAAAAGGGACGCACGGAATTAGGCATGTGTGGTCCAGGTACACAATCCGGCTACCTCTCCTATACACAAGGATATACGTTTGCACTAATATACACAAAATAACTGTATCTTCTGGAATAATGAGGTCTGAGGAACGCTGGGGGTCTGTGATATCCAGGCAGGGGATCTGCAGTTATGTTTTATTGTTTTTATGCCTCCATCACCAAGAGAGCAAGCCTTATGTCTTCAGATCTGTCTAAGATTCTCATTAGCTATGGGTACAATGTCTCAATCCTTTTTAGGATTTATAGGGAAATGTCATTGGCACTGAAGGATGAACTTGATCCAACCAGGGTCAAGGTCACAGCATGGTCTCACAGCTGAAATGGGTTTTCTTCAGTAGCTTCCTTTATGTCAGGCTTTCAAATGAGTAACAAAGGGGTAATAAATTTGTTTTATTATAAGAAATAGTAGAAAAATTGGACTGTTCAAGATATTTTTCACTTGCTATGATGTCTAAGATGTCGATATTTAGTTATTATTGTGTTCAGTTTGATTAAATGGGATTTAAATGTATGCTTGTATACAGCTGTTCCTTTTGTAATCTACAGCTCAAATCACCTGAACATTTACAAAACCTTTTCTGACCGCTATTTAATTGACGGCAGGACAAAAAAAATCCCAGATGTTTCACGTCAGTCTGTTTTGCATAGTTGAAAGATAAAGATCGGAGCCAAGAGAAAGGATGAGCTCCGACACCGCAGGTGTGATACTCCTCATGATGGCTGAGAAATATTCATTATAGCTCCAGTTTCTCTCTGTAATTTGTGCCTTTAGCTAAAACACTGTTGGAAGCACTTGTATACAGCAGCTTTATCAATTCCGCTCTCCATTTCTCTTTCCGATTCGGATTCCAGCCGATAGCACGGATTTATTAGGAGTCGTTTCGGCAGCGAGGGACCGTATAAGAAAAGCAGCGAAGAGATCGGTCTTCTCCCTAAAACACACTTTCTCTCCAAGTGGCACTAAGCGTGATCTCCTGCAACAAGGGCGAGACTATTTAACATGGCAGCTCCGTTAACCTTTCTCTGGAAGTCGAGCATAAAGAGAAACGTTTTTATTTGAACAGAAATGGCATTTAATCAAAAATCAGTAATGGAGTTTAACGCTTCTGACCTCTTATTAAACAAGCGCCATGATAAATGCTTTCATGAGCCGACACGTTCCGTTCCAGCGGCTTTATTTTACACCGCTATGCTTTGCTCTGCAAAAGCGGTGCATAAATATAAAGCACAGAATTCACCCACAAGGGCCCGGCTCACACGGCTCACTGTCTAGCATCTGGCTTTGTTAGACGTCATAGATATTAGTCTAATTGAAAGCTCCGCCCACTTGCTTTCTCTCACTGTATTCAGCATGCTTTCCACCTCAGCATGGCTATTCCAGTCCTCTCACTGACATGGGTTGAAGATTTAATATGTGAAGGTAATTAAGCTTTTTATGTGATTCAGTTCAGTGCTAAAGGTTTCCAGCTAATAATATTTCTTATAAGTATCTGATGTACAACATGATGACTGATTGTTCTGAAAGCTTGTTGGAGATCCCTGTATAGAGAGGGGGGGTTAAGGTGGGTTTGCTTTGCCATTGAAAGGAGGAAATGTGTTGCTTTGCTTGTTTGTGTTGAATTGTACACTTTGTCTGTCCTTGCCTTCCTCTAAAGGTGTGTATCCACACACTCTGCGGCACATGACCCCCTGGCCGGGCTTGAGTGACCATGCCAAAGCATGGAAGTATTCCAGCTGCCAGGACAAAGACAGAGAACGAGCGAAGGACAGAGAGAGGACCCAGGAACGAGAGCGAAACCGAGAGGCCAAGAATGAGCAGGAGAGAGAGCGCGATCAGGAGAACACACCCTCGTTTCAGAGCCACAGCAGGTGAGTGTGGAGATGGACTAGTGAGAGTGAGTGATGGAGTAGAGAGAGGAACCAGCTGTGGCCAGGCAGATGATGAGCCTGATTCAGACACACTGGCTGACGGGCTTTTCACACATGTAAGACAGACACGGAGAAAGGAAGCCGGAGAAGAACGGAATAAAGATGAAGAGTATAGCCTGTTGACCATATGTGCGTGTAAAAGAAAGTGTGTGTATTTTTAGTGCTGTGATAGTCATATAAGGGGGAAAAGCAGACCAGTGGAGCAGCTGTGCACCAACAGCACTGCAACCTTATGAACTAAAACCTCACAATCCATGCAGTAGAAGCTTCAGTGAATTGGTTGTGTGTTTGATCGGGAAATTACGGTTATGTAAGATGGGTTAATGGTGAGGTCTGGCTGTTTAACCCAAAGAAGATGCTCTAGCAGATCTCCAGATCATGATAGTGTCTTAGTATTCTGGCATTAGATAGTAGATCAATTAAATGTTTGAGACACACCGTTGTCACTTGTATCTGTAACGTGACAAATCCCACCTCCTGTGAACTGATCGATGAGTCGGGATTAGCTGCAAGAAATACGTCAATTGGGGATTTAACAAATTGTTTACATCTGTGCAGTCATGTCCAATTGTTCTGAACAGGAAATCAGTTGCCTACTATCGAATATTGGTGTATTGGAACAGTGTGTGTGTGTGTGATCTGAGTACTGACTCCACCATCACAATCACATCTGTACTGTTTACTTCTAAATAAATAAAACAAAGCACTAAAGCATTCAGACTGGAGAGACAAGAGACTCTTCCTGTAGAGACAAGGAAAAGGCAGTTATGTAAATTATTATTCTTTAGCCCAAACCTTTCTGCTCTGTCTCTGTTCTGTTTCAGCTACTAAATCTTTCTGATCCTCTCTCTCTCTCTCTCTCTCTCTCCCTCTCTCTGTCTGTCTCTGTCTGTCTCTCTCTCTCTCTCTCTCTCTCTCTCTCTCTCTCTCTCTCTCTCTCTCTCTCTGAGATGCAATAATACACCTATGCAATACAGCACACGTGGGTTAGTGCAGTGTGTGTGTGTGTGTGTGTGTGTGTGTGTGTGTGTGTGTGTATACATAGCCTTGGACACATGCTGCTATATTGCATTCACAGCATTAAAGGAAAATGTGCAGCATGTGCCCCACACACAGACACAGAGACAGACACACTCAAGGTACATACTGCTTTCATCAGCAAGCTCATCGCACGTTCTAATACATAACCTTCTACCATAATGACCGAGGTCAAGCTGTTAATTATGAATTCAGTGTATTTCTCTCTCTCTCTCTCTCTCTCTCTCTCTCTCTCTCTCTCTCTCTCCCTCTCCCTCCTATGTACTTATTTTTCACTTGTTGAACTGTTATCAATACATGTATAGTTTAAGATGATTTTATTTAAGTGTGAGTGTGTGAGTGTGTGAGTGTGTGTGTGAGTGTGTGAGTGTGTGAGTGTGTGAGTGTGTGAGTGTGTGAGTGTGTGAGTGTGTGAGTGTGTGTGAGTGTGTGTGAGTGTGTGTGAGTGTGTGTGAGTGTGTGTGAGTGTGTGTGAGTGTGTGTGAGTGTGTGTGAGTGTGGCGCCTGAGAATTAAAATGTACTTTTAATAGAGCACTGCATCCTGGGACACTGGGTCACTTGGTAAGTAATGCGAATTTAAAACCAGGAAGAACAAAAGTGTGTAAGAAGGTCATTGCCGTGTGTGTGTGTGTGTGTGTGTGTGTGTGTGTGTACAGAGATGAGAGAGAATAAATCTCACTACACCTAAAGAAAGGCAGTACTTCTCTACAACATGTTTCAGAATGAGACTTAAAGGGCTCTCCCCTCTCTCTCTCTCTCTCTCTCTCTCTCTCTCTCCTCTCTCTCTCTCTCTCTCTCTCTCTCTCTCTCTCTCTCCCCTCTCTCTCTCTCTCTCTCTCACTCTCACTCTCGTTCTGTTTATTAACCTCCAACATAAATGTCTGGGTCTGTGCAGCCTTGTGGCTACATTAGCAATATTTCTGCTACCAAACAGGTGACATGCAGACTATAAAGAACGGCCCTCCAGGGTTTGTGAGCAGTTTATACACAGTCCAGTGGGAGCATTTAGACGCTGCTTTGTCAAGAAGGAATGAGAGGAAATTGGGAGCAATGTACTGACTGACTCATGTAACCATGCCTGATGTAGCTGAATGAACGTTTGGTATTATAAAAGGTAACGTGTGTTTTACCCCATCAACTGGAAGCAAAGCTTTTTACACCAGCTGGGAGAAAAATACCAAATAAAAGTGAATCGATTGTCTTGGTACAGTAATACCTAAAGTGTGGTTTGGACACAACATCCACCACAACACCTCTTCTGTGTTACATTTACATTTCTGGCATTTGGCAGACGCTCTTATCCAGAGCGACGTACAAAAGTGCTTTAGTTCTCAGTCAATGAATACGTTAACACTGGTTCAATAGGACACAAACTTGGGATAGCATTAGCCTAAACACTGAGTTGGGTTTATTTTTTAAACTTTGTAACACAATACATGAACAGGGAAAAATAAGAGCTAGTTTAAGTGCTTCAGGAAGAGGTAAGTCTTCAGTTGCCGTTTGAAGACCGTCAAAGACTCAGCCGTACGGATACCTAGGGGAAGTTCGTTCCACCACCTCGGTGCCAGGATAGAGAAGAGTCTAGATGTATACCTACCTTTTTCCCTGAGAGATGGTGGGACCAGTCGAGCAGTGCTAGTGGATCTGAGTGAGCGAGGTGCAGTGCGAGGAGTGACGAGAGCTTTGAGGTAAGATGGCGCTGGTCCATTCTTGGCTTTGTAGGCAAGCATTAGTGTTTTGAATCTGATGCGTGCAGCTACCGGAAGCCAGTGGAGGGAACGCAGCAGTGGGGTAGAGTGGGAGAACTTGCGGCTGCATTTTGGATCATTTGCAGGGGGCGAATTGCGTTCAGAGGTAGACCTGCCAGAACAGAGTTGCAGTAGTCCAACCTCGAGATGACCAGAGATTGAACAAGCACCTGAGTAGCCTGTGTGGACAGAAATGGCCGAATCCTTCTGATGTTGTACAGAAGAAACCGACATGAGCGTGTCACATTAGTGACATGGGGGGAAAAGGATAGTTGATTGTCCATGGTTACCCCAAGGTTGTGAGCAGTGGCTGAAGGGGAAATCATGGAGTTGTTCAGAGATATCACAAGGTCTTGGGCTGGGGATGGATCACCTGGGATGATCAGCAGCTCAGTTTTGCTGGGATTGAGTTTCAGCTGATGAGCAGTCATCCAAGATGAAATGTCCGCCAGACACGCTGAGATCCGAGCAGAAGCCGTGGTATCTGAGGGAGGGAAGGAGAAGATAAGTTGGGTGTCATCGGCATAGCAGTGGTATGAAAACCCATGTGAGGATATAAGTTTGCCAAGAAAGTGAGTATAGAGGGAGAAAAGGAGAGGACCAAGTACTGAGCCTTGTGGGACACCAGTAGAGAGTCTGCGTGGAGCAGATGTCAATCCCTTCCATGTTACCTGATATGAGCGACCATCCAGGTAGGAAGCAGTTCATTCCCATGCTGTTCCACAAATTCCAAGACTCCTGAGAGTGGACAAGATGCTGCAGACAGGTCGAGGAGGATGAGGACCGATGACAGTTTGGCTGATCTAGCAGCATGTAGTTTCTCAGTGACTGCCAAAAGGGCAGTCTCTGTGGAATGTGCTGCTTTGAAGCCAGACTGGTTGGGGTCATGGAGGTTATTCTGCAGGAGATAGTCAGACAGCTGATTATAAACAATGCGTTCAAGAATTTTTGAAAGGAAACTACCGGTCTGTAGTTGCTGATGTCTGAGGGATCCAGAGCAGGTTTCTTCAGGATGGGGATGACCCTGGCTTTCTTAAAGACAGTTGGAACGTGACCAGACGTTAAGGATCCATTGATGACGATGTGTTATGTGTCTGATTGTGTTTTTCAGTATTTACCCCCATAGTCCCCTGCATTTGCACCACATGAGCCTCTGTTAATGAAAGTTTGGCAATAAATTTTGTGTAATGCTGTGCTTTTAGATAATGAATCAGGGGTGTGTGTGTGTGTGTGTGTGTGTGTGTGCAGCGACAGAGAGCATACATCACGTCACAGGGACCACATTGAACGCGAGAGAGCGAGACATCGGGAACATGATAGAGAAGGAAGAGAAAGAGAAGGGCAGCATCGTGACAGGAGGCACAGGGAACGATACGAGCGACACAAATCCTCACACAGGTAACACACACAACACACACACACACACACACACACACTTTCATCATGTTTGTCTAATTAAAGCTGAATGTTAAGAATAGCATTATAACTCTCTCTCTCTGTGTCTCTCTCCCCCTCTCTCTGTCTCTCTCTCTCTCTGTCTCTCTCTTGTGCTCTCTCTCTGTGGTCTCTCTCCCTCTCTCTCCCGCTCTCTCTCTCTGTCTCTTCTTTGTGCTCTCTCTCTCTGTCTCTCTCTCTCCCTCTTGCTCTCTCTTGCTCTCTTGTGCTCTCTCTCTGTCTCTCTCTCCCTCTTGCGCTCTCTCTCTCTCTCTCTCTCCCTCTCCCTCTTGCTCCCTCTCTCTCTCTCTCTCTTTTCTTTCTCTCTCTCTCTCTTTCTCTCTCTCTCTCTGTTGCATGCTGGGAGTGAGTGTGTGTGTGAGAGTGAGGTGCTTTGGCACGAGTGAGTGGAGAAAATAGTGTTTTATTTAATGGTTTTCCCTCTCTTTGGTCGGTTTTTTTTTGTTGATAAAGTTTAGTTCGGTGTGTGTGTGTGTGTGTGTGTGAAAGTTTCTCGGCATGTGACATGGTGTAGTAGACGCCGGCATGGCGGCTGCCCCCTCGCGGGAAATGCCGACTCTCTCTCTCTGTAACGGGTGCAGGTGTGTACCTGAGCCCGGTGTCCGTGTTGAAGAGCTGCTAGAGGTTGTCGGAGAGCAGGCGGGGTTCGACATCATACTGTCGGCCTCACGCATGAACAAGGCCATCGTTGTGAGGAGGAGCTCATGTGACTGGAACACAAGTAACAGTTTTCTCAATACAACAGCTGTCTCCATGACACTTCCTGATCATAAACTCATCATCACTGAATGTGACCTGACTAAAGAGACATGGACGGTGTGGAAAGCTGCACATGAACATCAGACACACAATCCAAGGGGCAGAAACGGACAGAGTACTTCTGACCCAGTGGAGATGCGCAGACCGACCGTGGAAGTTCACGCGATCCTCTGCGCTGCTGAGAACGTGAATAAACGGTGCAGAAGTGACCTTCTACAGGGCTTCCCTGTTCTAACCATAGAGCAGAGGGACTCTTGGGAAATGGAACTGACCGTTGATGAGGTGACTGCTGCTATGGTGGAGCTCTCTCCACGTCAAACAGGAATATTCCTGCTGGAATCTAAAGGACCTTTGTGGACTGTTACTGGGAGCGTTCACGTTGACCTTTCGTCTTGCTAAACCTTTGCCAACGTGCAGTTTTAATTTTGTTCTCAGAGAAGTGTTTAAACAGCTACAGAGAGCTGGAGACCCGTGGCAGTGTTGCGTTCCGTGTACAAAACCCTTTCCTAATGCTAAGCTAAAGGATCAATTATGAACACTGAGTGATCACGGACACTGGGATGTCCAAGCAAGTTTTATCACGATGGCTTCCCGACCTTTTCTGTCTGTCACTGGTGTTTCATTGAACTGACACTGAAGGACTTTAATGTCCGACTTTCTTTTCCTTCTTTCTTTTTTCTTTCTTTCTTTCTTTCTTTCTTTCTTTCTCTTTCTTTCTTTCTTTCTTTCTTTCTCTCTTTCTTTTTCTTCTATTCTCTTTTTTCTTCTTTAATTTATTCAGTTATATTTATTTTATTATGCTTTTTGATATTTATATATCTGTCTTGTCTTTGTTTTGTTTATATTATATTTGAACTTGCACTGATGTGTGCTTTTTAACTTTTGTTAATTGAAGAGATGTTTAAAAGTCAGTCTGTCTCTCTCTCCCTCTCGCTCCCTCCCTCTCGCTCCCTCCCTCTCTCTGTCTCTCTCTCTCTCTTTCTCTCTCTGTCTCTCTCTCTCTCTTTCTCTTCCTGTCTTTCTCTGTCTCTCTCTCTCTCTCTCTCTCTTGCTCTCTCTCTTCCTCTGTCTCTCTCTCTCCCTCTCGCTCCCCCCCTCTCTCTCTTTCTCTCTGTCTCTTTCTCTCTCTGTCTCTCTCTTCCTCTGTCTTTCTCTGTCTCTCTCTCTCTGTCTCTCTCTCTCACACTCTTCCTCTGTCTCTCTCTCCCCCTCTCTCACTCACTCGCTCTCTCTGTCTCTCTCTCTCTCTCTTCCTCTATCTGTCTCTCTCTCCCCCCGTCTTTCTATCCCCCCTCCCCCCTTCTCTCTCCTTGTCTTTCTCTTTCTCTCTCTCCCTCTCTCTGTCTGTCTGTCTTTCGCTCTGTCTTTCTCTCTCTCTCTCTCTCTCTCTCTCTCTCTCTTTCTATCTCTCTCTCCCTCTCTTTCTCTTCCTCCCTCCCTCCCTCTCTCTCTCCCCCTCCCTCCCCCCCCTCTCTCTCCCCTCTCTCTCTCTCTCTCTGCCTTTCTCTCTGTCTGTCTGTCTTTCGCTCTGTCTTTCATGCTCACTCTCTCTCTCTCTCTCTCTCTCTCTCTCTCTCTCTCTCTCTCTCTCTCTCTCTCTCTCTCTCCCCCAGCAGCAGTCGGAGAAGGCATTCCAGCGGTGACGGAGAGAGCCACAGGAGACACAGATCCAAACGCCCCAAAACGCAACAAGGACAGCAGCGACACCGAGTCCACTGATTGAGCGTCGCCCCGGGGGACACGATCGTACATCTTAACAAATTGTCTTAAATGATTCCCTCTTAAAGCCAGTAAGCAGTCTGCGGCTATAGACTGCCGGCATTGTACCCTTTTTATTTGAGCCACGTTAAGGCCAGGCTCGTTAGGAGCTGATTTCCTTTCATTTTAAGCCGAGAACTGGCTTATTTATTCACTAATTTATTATCCAGGTTAGGATGAGACCAAAGACTATGAACAAAATCTTTTTTTTTTTTTTTAAAACCTAATTTATTATAGGATGATTCGAATGGGAAAAGAAAAACATTTTTGACTGTTAAGCAGAGATCAATTCTATTTGTGTTGTGCCAGAGCGTGGTCTTGTTGCGGTATGAAAACAGTATTATAAATCATTTGGTAAAGCTTTTTGTGTGAGTGAGAACATTTTACCAAACAATATTAACATTCCCGGACCAAACTCGAGCGCGCACACACACACACACACACACACACACTTCTGACTGTGACACAGGTTTCCCTTTATAGAATAATTTTATTTATTTGATTTAACCAAAAGTATCATCAGATACAGAATGCCGCACAAGCCATAGCATGAGACACGAGAGAACATGGCTGTCCACGATGACCTTCTGACATGAAAACTTGTCTCCATGTGTGTGTGCCATCTTTTCTGACTCGTTTCTCTGAAAACACAAAATCAGCAAGCAGCAAGGCCGCCAAGCTCTCATTTACTAGAAGCACACATGTGCGTGTGTATATATAATATATATATATAAAATGCTTTTCAAAAGAGCATTATGAACATATATTATTTTGTCAATTTCATTCTTTTTTTTATTTATTTTTAATAATACTCATCAAAGATATAACAGCAACAGCATCTGAAACATACCAAACATACCAACACAGACCAAATAAACCCTACTTTCTCCACTGGATGGAGAAAATGCATTACTGTCAGAGCAAACAAAGCGAAGCCAATATCCAAAAAGGCCATAGGGACAGAGAGAAGTAAACAAACAAGTGAAAAAAACTGTCGTTGGAATTGCCCCCCCCCCCCCCGACCCCAAAAAACACACAAACATACACACGCACACATTAACAGGAAAGATATGTGCGTCCCCTGAAAAGCATGTTCTAAACTAACGGCGCTGGCGACCCCAAACTCTGATACTTAACTCGAACCTCCATGTATCCCAGAAGTCCTTTTTCTTCCACCACAAATCAGCTACACACTTATGAAATATATTTGCACATTGCCCATAGAGTAGTATCTATATACACTTTTATCACAATGTGTGACCATGATTCTTCTAGGTGCTTTCTTTTTTTTCTCGTCAGCTCCTCATGTATGTGTGGCCTCAGAGACAGCAGGTACAGGAGTCTACTTCCTGTGCCTTAATGATGATATTAGGGAAGCTGGGGGCGATCGAGTGCACAGGCAGCCGGTGAAATTTTGGCAATAGGACAATCACATGGACTCTTGGGTGTTAAACCTCACACACTGGATGAATGGCCGACACCTCGGGTGAGTCCTCATGTGAAGAGATTCTATCATACCGTACGCCCCAACTTCAGCACCTGAGGGCCATGTCAGTCCCTCATTCCTGGACGAGGGCCCAAAACACCTTGCCCCACGTTCTACGGCGCTGGTCCATTTCATACGACTTGCCTACCATGGAAGTCCATGTCCAAAAACCTGTTCATTGTGGACGGGGACTGTGTGATTTCTCCAACCTCCAACATAGGGTCACTGTAATAATAAGCCCCACCCTCTGTGTAACATGGGTCTATAGCAGGCTGCC
>JAUCMX010000019.1:2618772-2621272 GCA_033459395.1 Hemibagrus guttatus
GAGTGAGTGAGAGGGTGAGTGAGTGAGTGAATGAGTGAGTGAATGAGACGGTGAGTGAGTGAGAGGGTGAGTGAATGAGTGAGTGAGAGTGAGTGAGTGAGAGGGTGAGTGAGAGTGGGTGAGTGAATGAGTGAGTGAGTGAGTGAATGAGACGGTGAGTGAGTGAGAGGGTGAGTGAATGAGTGGGTGAATGAGTGAGTGAGGGTGAGTGAGTGAATGAGAGAGTGAGTGAGTGAGTGAGAGGGTGAGTGAGTGAATGAGAGAGTGAGTGAGTGAGTGAGTGAATGAGAGTGAGTGAGAGAGTGAATGAGAGAGTGAGTGAGTGAGTGAGAGGGTGAGTGAGTGAGTGAATGAGAGAGTGAGTGAGTGAGTGAATGAGAGAGTGAGTGAGTGAGTGAGAGGGTGAGTGAGTGAGTGAGTGAATGAGAGAGTGAGTGAATGAGAGAGTGAGTGAGTGAGTGAGAGGGTGAGTGAGTGAGAGGGTGAGTGAGTGAGTGAATGAGAGCGTGAGTGAGTGAGAGGGTGAGTGAGTGAGTGAATGAGAGCGTGAGTGAGTGAGAGGGTGAGTGAGTGAGAGGGTGAGTGAGTGAATGAGAGAGTGAGTGAGTGAGTGAGTGAATGAGAGAGTGAGAGAGTGAGTGAATGAGAGAGTGAGTGAGTGAGAGGGTGAGTGAGTGAGTGAATGAGAGAGTGAATGGGGGGAGGGGTGAGTGAGTGAGTGAGAGAGTGAGAGAGTGAGTGAGTGAGAGAGTGAGTGAGTGAGAGGGTGAGTGAGTGAGAGGGTGTGTGAGTGAGTGAATGAGAGAGTGAGTGAGTGAGTGAGAGGGTGTGTGAGTGAGAGGGAGTGAGTGAGTGAGAGGGTGAGTGAGTGAGAGGGTGAGTAAGTGAAAGAGAGAGTGAGTGAGTGAGTGAGTGAGTGAAAGAGAGAGTAAGAGAGTGAGTGAGAGAGTGAATGAGAGACTGAGTGAGTGAGTGAGAGGGTGAGTGAGTGAAAGGGTGAGTGAGTGAGAGAGTGAGTGAGTGAATGAGAGACTGAGTGAGTGAGTGAGAGGGTGAGTGAGTGAATGAGTGAATGAGAGAGTGAGTGAGTTAGTGGGTGAGTGAGTGAGTGAGTGAGAGAGTGAATGAGTGAGTGAATGAGTGAGTGAATGAGGGAGTGAGTGAGTGTGTGAGTGAGTGAGAGGGTGAGTGAGTGAGAGAGTGAGTGAGAGGGTGAGTGAGTGAGTGAGAGGGTGAGTGAGTGAGAGAATGAGTGAGTGAATGAGAGAGTGAGTGAGTGAGAGAGTGAGTGAGAGGGTGAGTGAGTGAGAGGGGGAGTGAGTGAATGAGTGAGTGAAGGGGGTGAGTGAGAGAGTGGGGTGAGTGAGTGGGTGAGTGAGTGAGTGAGAGGTGAGTGAGAGTGAGTGAATGAGTGAGTGAATGAGAGAGTCAGGGGTGAAGAGTGAATCTGGAAGGCTGGAGATTTCAGCAGTCAGAAATATTGATTTTTTTCCGATTTGGATTTGGATTGTGTTTCTGTGTTTTTGTTTATTTTGTGATTTCTTTTTAGTTTATCAAATGCAGGTGTTTAAAGCTTGGTGATGGGGTGGTGGTGCTCCAGACACTGATTAAACCTGCTAATGATCTGATGAGTTGAACCAGCTCTCTCTGTGTGTGTGTGTGTGTGTTATATGACAAAAAGGGGAACATTACTGCATACTTATCTTTCTATCTGCAGAACTGGAATTGCAGATAATAATAAAAACACAAACAAACCTAAAATACATTTTCAGCACAAATGAAAGGTTGATATTTGCACTTTCCTCAGCACCGGACGCTCTCTCTCTCTCTCTCTCACCCATGCACCTGGATCATATTACAGCTGTGCCTGTGGGAAAGCTTAAAAACGAAACTATTTTGCAAGCAAAAGGACTTTTTGTTTGTTATCCAGCAGCTTATTTATTTCCTAAACTTTGCAGACTCTTCTCATCAGGAAGCACACACATGCACCACAGGTGCTCTTTACGCTCGAAAATACAATTACTGCATTCACTCAGAAGGAGTCCTTTCTCTCGTGTTTAAACCCGTGATGCCGGGGGTAATATGGGAAACATCAATCCCAGTTTGCTTTTAGGAGCTTTGGGTGTGATGAATTGAGGGCATGTTTCAAGCTGGAGCGCAGGATACGGTTTCTAGGACGATGTGCCCTTCGGAGACAAGAATAATCACATTGTTCTTCAGTGACACAGCACAGTATTAATAAAGTGTCTGGAAATAGCATACTAAAACTACAATTATAAATTTTCATACATGTGCAAAATTTTTTTTTTATTAAATTCCTGTGTTAAGAAATAACAGCAAAACAAAAATCTAATCAAGGTTCATATTTTTGAATAAGGAAACATTTTTTGAAGACTGTGTCTTTAAATTAAAAAAACAAAGCTGCTTGTATACAGCTCTGTTGCTTTCTAAACGAGTAAGTGAATACATCTGACAGGCTGCTCGTTCAGGTAAATGGGTC
>JAUCMX010000019.1:2623772-2631272 GCA_033459395.1 Hemibagrus guttatus
TATAATCCTAAATGCTCTATTTAAACACTGCACACATGCAGCACGAATTCATAATGCATTCCAGGGAGGAAGTGCTGATTAGTTGTGGTAATTGATGTCATGAGATTTTGTCAGGCATTTAGTCTGTCACTGTTAGGCTGAAATCAGCGCTGGACTGCATTACCCATAATCCCCTGCATCACATCATGATGACATCACGTCACATGCCACGTCACAATCACCCTCACCTGTGTCAGTTTCACCCTGATTAACGTCCTTACTGAAGCTCCTGCGTTTCAGAGTTTTCTGTTGTGGTCATTTCCTGTTTTTTGTTTCTGCGTCCACAGTCTGTGTGTTTGTTCCCTTTACACTTTAGAATTAAAGTCTGCACTTGGATCTCTCTTCACTGCCAAACCTGACACGGTTATTAAAGCTGAGTGTAGTGGAGAGCACAATTTATTGATTGAATGATTTGACATTTCAAGCATTTTTGAGAAGGATGTTAATATCATGACTTTGCTGAACTCAGCGCTTGTCTACATTACCCATCAGCCCCTGCACACTGCATGTCTCTCTGAGCACACACACCTGTCCTGTGTTTCTTCTAATCAGCGCTCGTCTTTACCTTCTGCTTTCTGTCTACATGGATGTCATGCTGTTAATGTTGTGTTTTTGTTGCTTCACCTTACAGAGCCTTGCTCATATTCTGTAAGTTTTACTATTTTGTTTTCTATGCACTCGCATCCTCTGCCTGTACACTTCTACATATATGAACAATATTAATAATATGTAGACTTTGTTTGTATTTCAAATGGTTTGTTGTTGTTCAATAATTTGTTTCTCTGTAAATATAATTCATTAACAGTACGATTAACACCGTTAACAGTTATTCATATAGTTTGTTATTCATGTAAACACTTTATTTCTTAAGCATTAAGATTTAATGGATGTCAATTCATCAGTATGAAACTGTTAAGTATAAATAGAACTGTGGATTTGAAGCAAAGTGTTAATGCACCAAAAAATAGTGTGAAGTAAAAGATATAGTGTGTGTGTGTGTGTGTGTAGAGCAAACATTGGCTATCTTGTCTTTCTCTCTCTGACACACACTGAACCATATGGGTGTACAGCAGGGCACAAAGCCACACTGAGAGAGATTAAATCTCTCTCTCTCTCTCTCTCTCTCGCTCTTGTTCTCGCCATCTTGCCATCTTTTTCGTTCATATCCCTCCCCCAACTACATCCACACTCCATCCCTTACCCGTACTCCTGTCACTCCAGTCCATTCTCGCAGCATCCTGTCCATCTCTTTATGACTTTATACACCCTCATTTCATTTCTCTTCACCGCTCTATCACTTCCTGTATGCTTAGCTCTATATTCCTAAAGGAATCTCACTCAGATCCCGTCTTATTTAAAGCTCTGATTGTCCCCTGAATGACTCCTAAGTAGGAGAAATACAGAGAAGTATCTTAAAACACTCACAGCAGTGCTTTCATACTGCTTTAACCACACAGACGCAGAAAGGTCAACGACGTCCTGTTCATCAAAATAAGGGCACTGATGCCCCTAATCCTCTTTTGGGCGAATGAGTGAATTATCCTGAATCAACCTGAATACCACTTTACACAGAGTAGCTCATCGTGTGTGTGTGTTTCTTTGCTCCAAAGATCTTTTTAAATGTTGCTCTGTTTCATTTGTTAATAAATATCTTCAATTATATTCTGTTCATTTCTGAATTTCTTTTTAGCCCCAAACTCTGACATTTAGGGTTTTAGATCATTTCGCCTTCTGACCTTAATCCTACACTGGGATGATGATGATGATGGTGGTGGTGGTGATGGTGGTGGTGGTGGTTACATGAAGATTCACAAACACTGTTTATAGTTTCAAGTGACATCTTAATTCAGTTCAATTCTATTATAGAGCTTTTTAAAGACTGGACATTGTCACAAAGCAGCTTTACAGGAATATAAAAATTCAGAATAAAAGACTCACATTTCAATTTATATTTATCTCTAATCATCTGTCATGAATATAGTGAAATATCCCTAAGACTTCCTTCACAGCCACCATTCTGTACTGTGCAGATTTCACACCTTTACAGTGTTGTCCAGAATCTTGCACTGTAATTCTACAGTAAATATTTTTATTTAACTAACTTGACATATTCAGATTTATGGCTGTTTACGCTCCTGGTCAGAGTTTAACAGTGTGGCATTGTCTCTGTACGTTTCCACTGAACAATAACAATAAATTTGAAGCGGAATCTGAAAATGTATCTAAGATTTCACTAAAAAAATACATTTTCAATCCATTATCATATATATATTTTATATATATATATATATAATGTGTGTGTGTGTGTGTGTGTGTGTGTGTATATATATATATGTATGTATGTATATGTGTGTATGTACTGTGTAGTACTATGTAGTGTACTGTGTAGTGTACCGTGTAGTGTAGTGTAGTGTACTGTGTAGTACTATGTAGTGTAGTGTACCGTGTAGTGTACTGTGTAGTACTATGTAGTGTACTGTGTAGTGTAGTGTACTGTGTAGTACTATGTAGTGTACTGTGTAGTGTAGTGTACCGTGTAGTGTACTGTGTAGTACTATGTAGTGTACTGTGTAGTGTACCGTGTAGTGTACTGTGTAGTGTAGTGTACCGTGTAGTGTACTGTGTAGTACTATGTAGTGTACCATGTAGTACTATGTAGTGTACTATGTAGTATACTGTGTAGTGTAGTGTAGTGTACTATGTAGTATACTGTGTAGTACTATGTAGTGTACTGTGTAGTGTAGTGTACTGTGTAGTACTATGTAGTGTACTGTGTAGTGTAGTGTACCGTGTAGTGTACTGTGTAGTACTATGTAGTGTACTGTGTAGTGTAGTGTAGTGTACTGTGTAGTACTGTGTAGTGTAGTGTACCGTGTAGTGTACTGTGTAGTACTATGTAGTGTACTGTGTAGTGTACCGTGTAGTGTACTGTGTAGTGTAGTGTACCGTGTAGTGTACTGTGTAGTACTATGTAGTGTACCATGTAGTGTACTGTGTAGTGTAGTGTACCGTGTAGTACTATGTAGTGTACTGTGTAGTGTAGTGTACCGTGTAGTACTATGTAGTGTACTGTGTAGTGTAGTGTACCGTGTAGTGTACTGTGTAGTGTAGTGTACTGTGTAGTACTATGTAGTGTACTGTGTAGTGTAGTGTACTGTGTAGTACTATGTAGTGTACTATGTAGTGTACTCTGTAGTGTAGTGTACCGTGTAGTACTATGTAGTGTACTGTGTAGTGTATGTACGTGTAGTGTACTGTGCATGTAGGGACTTTTGTGTAGTGTACCGTGTAGTACTATGTAGTGTACTGTGTAGTGTAGTGTACCGTGTAGTGTACTGTGTAGTGTAGTGTACTGTGTAGTACTATGTAGTGTACTGTGTAGTGTAGTGTACTGTGTAGTACTATGTAGTGTACTCTGTAGTGTAGTGTACCGTGTAGTACTATGTAGTGTACTGTGTAGTGTAGTGTACCGTGTAGTGTACTGTGTAGTACTATGTAGTGTACTGTGTAGTGTAGTGTACCGTGTAGTGTACTGTGTAGTGTAGTGTACCGTGTAGTGTACTGTGTAGTACTATGTAGTGTACCATGTAGTACTATGTAGTGTACTATGTAGTATACTGTGTAGTGTAGTGTAGTGTACTATGTAGTATACTGTGTAGTACTATGTAGTGTACTATGTAGTATACTGTGTAGTACTATGTAGTGTACTGTGTTGTGTGTAGTGTACCGTGTAGTACTATGTAGTGTACCGTGTAGTACTATGTAGTGTACTGTGTAGTGTAGTGTACTGTGTAGTGTAGTGTACCATGTAGTGTAGTGTGTAGTACCATGTAGTGTAGTGTGTAGTACTATGTAGTGAACTGTGTAGTACTATGTAGTGTACCGTGTAGTACTATGTAGTGTACTGTGTAGTGTAGTGTACCATGTAGTGTACTGTGTAGTACTATGTAGTGTACTGTGTAGTGTACTGTGTAGTACTATGTAGTATACTGTGTAGTGTAGGGAGTACTATGTAGTGTACTGTGTAGTGTACTGTGTAGTACTATGTAGTGTACTGTGTAGTGTAGTGTACCATGTAGTGTACTGTGTAGTGTACCGTGTAGTACTATGTAGTGTACTGTGTAGTACTGTGTAGTGTACCGTGTAGTGTACTGTGTAGTATAGTGTACCATGTAGTGTACTGTGTAGTGTACCGTGTAGTACTATGTAGTGTACCGTGTAGTACTATGTAGTGTACTGTGTAGTGTAGTGTAGTGTACCATGTAGTGTACCGTGTAGTACTATGTAGTGTACTATGTAGTACTATGTACTGTACCGTGTAGTGTACTGTACCGTGTAGTACTATGTAGTGTACCGTGTAGTGTACCGTGTGTAGTGTACTGTGTGTAGTGTTCCGTGTGTAGTGTACCATGTAGTGTATTGTGTACCGTGTAGTGTACCATGTAGTCTACCGTGTAGTGTACTGTGTGTAGTATACCATGTAGTGTACCGTGTAGTGCAGTGTGTTGTGTACTGTGTGTAGTGTGTTGTGTACCGTGTGTAGTGTACTGTGTGTAGTGTATTGTGTAGTGTATTGTGTAATGTACTGTGTATAGTGTTCTGTGTGGTGTACTGTGTGTAGTATATTGTGTACCGTGTAGTGTACCATGTAGTACTATGTAGTGTACCGTGTAGTACTGTGTAGTGTACTGTGTGTAGTGTACTGTGTACCATGTATTACTATGTAGTGTACCGTGTAGTGTACTGTGTGTTAGTACAGTGTAGTGTACCGTGTAGTGTACTGTGTAGTACTGTGTGTAGTGTACTGTGTAGTTGTACCCTGTGTAGTGTACCCTGTGTAGTGTACCCTGTGTAGTGTACTGTGTACTACTGTGTAGTGTACTGTGTAGTTGCGTGCTGTTTCCTGTAATTATTTTTTGCAGCTTCATGGTTCAGGAGGAACCCTGTTTCATTTCATTGTCTTCTGGATGTGGTTGAAATGACAATAAAAGATTCTTGCCTTAAGTCGTGGAATGCGAAACAGTCACTGGCCAGAAGCCATAAACACTTAATATATTATAAATTATGAACAATTATTCAATATCCTAAGAACACACAAAGGTCAAGGGTCTATAAGCTGTTCTTTCGCTCCTCTCTAGATGGTCAAATTCATGGCAGATTTCACGATGATCTAATATTATTTGCTTCCAATCTTGTTGTTTGTTCTGGGATGTACTCTGGTATATTTTCATATAGAGTTGTGTAGATTTAACTATAGTTCTAGCAGTAAAAGTCTTGCTCCAGGTGGGTGGATCTTATCTCCATTTATGCTTCAATGTACACTGAGACTGAACAACATGGCACTTTCCAGGAAGAAATCACAATCTGATTGAATCACAGTGGATCGAAACAGAGGATAATGCAACATATAGTGTGTTCTGTGGATGAAAATCGGGCAGATCGTAGTTTACGGTAGTTTGTAACACGGGGTTTCACAACGTCGCTCTCTTTACGGCTCTCGCTGAAGCTCTGACGGAGATTTTTTTTCTTCTTCATGGCACACTTCCTTCTCTTTCAATCCATCTCAGCTAGTCTGCTAACACAGTTCAGAAAGGAGCACAAGGCACTATGCCATCTAACACACACACACACACACACACAGTGGCGTAATTATAATAGCTCACTGTCAACCAGATTCCCAGGAAAAGGTCTCAGCAAAGCAGCAGAGAGAGAGTAAATCATGCAAGCACTGCATGTGATCAGCACTCTACTCAGTGTCTGCACCTTACACACACACACACACACACACACACACACACACACACACACTGCAGCAGTTAGCAGATAGATAGCAGTAGAGTACAGCACTGCACCAGTACACTGAGTCCTATTCAGCTCCCAGTGCAGATCAGCTTTGATCTGATTAATTACTCTAATGTGCTTAACTGGGGAACACACACACACACACACACACACACACACACACCCCTACACACTATAATCAGCTGCTGTGATGTTTATCAAAGGAAGCGTCTTCTGTCTTATCTCCTGCTTATCCGCTGACGAGCCGCGAGCCCAAGAGAAATGATGGAGAGGAAAAATTGCAGGAAACAGTAGAAGAGAGAGAGAGTGAGCGAGAGAGACAGACCGAAAGTCAGACAGAAAGAGAGACAAAGGGTGAAAGAGAGGTGGATAAATTTCCCTTCTCGTCTGTCTGATCATGGTGACACATTGCCAGCAGCTCAGAACGTTCTGGCCAGCTCTGACAGGAGGAGGGACAGGAAAGTTAAAAAAAAAAAAAAAGTTTTACAAAGACTGTAATCCACTCCTGAGCCTCGTTGTACGTTGTGACCTTTGACCTGCATGATATAACGTTAACTCCAGTCAGGGATAAGAATGAGCTTGTAACTATAATCAACTCCACCCACTGGCATGCACTCCAGTATAGATAACTCAAAGGCGAGAGAGACAGAGGAAAAAAAGAAAGACGAGTGTGACTTGTCCAGCAAGTAAGCGGATTCAAGTAAACACTTAATACACACGAGCTGAGAGTTGATCTCACGCCAGTGCTGCGCTTATACCTGACACACCCCAGTGATGATGTCACACCAAGTGCCTGCAAGGGTAATTACTTAGGCCTCACTTTCTTGTTATTTCTTTATTTCTCTCTCTCTCTCTCTCTCTCTCTCTCTCTCTCTCTCTCTCTCTCTCTCTCTCTCTCTCTCTATCCCCCCATCCACACACTTGCTGCTCAAACCCAACACTTCTGCCTCATTCTGTTTCCATACTTCCAAAACGTACACAACTTAATTATGAGCTGCTACAGAGAAGTGTGTATGAGACTACGAGTGTATGAGAGGATGAGCGTGTATGTGTGTGTGTGTGTGTGAGCATATAAGTATATGTGTGTATGAGATTGAGTGTATGAGTATACATGTATATGAGATTATGAGTGTGTGTATGAGTGCATGAGATTGAGTATGAGTGTGTGAGTGTATATGAGTGTATGAGATTGAGTATGAGTGTGTGAGTGTATATGAGTGTGTGAGTATGAGTGTGTGAGTGTATGATGCCTCATTGTCTGGCTAAACAAGGACTAATTATTTCTGATGATTATGACACCCCTGTGTTCTGAATAGTCCCTTGGTGAAATATCGATGCACACATAATTGCATCAGTGTATTGGCTTTATAGTTAAATGTCCAGTTGGTTAAAGGTTTTGGTCAGCGTACTGTACTGTGGTGATTGATATAATAAGCTCAAGACAGTTTCACTTTTAGGAGTTTAACAGCTCTGTTTTCTTTCCTGGTATGTGAAAAGGTGTGGTATGCAGTCGTTACAGTTGACCTATAGGTATGCTGTGAGGGGGTGTGGCTAATATCAAACAGGAAGCTCAGCCTGAAAGCCTTCAGGTGGCAAAAATAACAAGCTTTGACTCATTTAGTCTTCAGGGAAAAACTTGTCACGATTTATATAACACGA
>JAUCMX010000019.1:2636272-2645449 GCA_033459395.1 Hemibagrus guttatus
AAATAAGGTCACCACGGCAACACACAGGCCTCTGGCTATAGCCCTGATTTCCTGCGTCACCCTGACGACGACATGGCGCTGCCCGAACAGAGGGCTGGGCCATACCACACACACACACACACACACACACAGCCCTCCTGTCCTCGCAGACCTGCTGTGTATTGCTGGTAATCCCGAAAATGAATATGTCCATCAGGAGCCATTCAAATCTCTTCCACTGCACAATAAACACACAATTTTCTGTAGTGTTTATAATACACATGATCCTGGAGAACCTGGAGTCTATCCCAGAGGACTCGGGGCAGAAGGCAGGGATACACCTTCATCACAAGGAACAATCATACACACACACACACACGCACACACACACTACAGACAATTTATTGATTCCAATCAGCCTAAAATACATGTCTTTGAACTGGGGGAGGAAACCAGAAACACCTAAAACACAGGGAGAATATGCAAACTCCACACACACACACACACACAGGAATCAAACCCCTTATACAATAATATTCTTGTTATTTATTGGAGCTATATAGTGTATTATGTCTGTAATCACAAAAGACATTTAATAAAATGATCGTAATATATATTTTTTAGGGCCAAGCTAAAGGACTAAACTTGTTCAGTTCAATAATAATCCTTTTGCTAATGGTGTGTTTTGATTTTTCACCACTGCAACCCCCCCACCCCCACCCCCCCAGCTAGGACACACACGCTTTCAGAGGGCTCATCTCCACATGTGAGGACTAAAAGATCTGCTTTGATCTGGTGGAATAAAAGTCCCTGATGTCTGTGTCACATATTCAACAACAACAACAACAACAAGAACAAATGAATAAGATGAGCAGGAGATCAGATGGACGTCTGCATGCCAAAGCAGGACCGCCGGACACACACACACTGTACACACACTATATACACACTGTCTGTGTTGGGATTAATTCAGAATGAGGGGTTCGGTCTGCTCGACATATTAAACAGAACAAGATCGGAAAAGATGAACATCTTCTGTAAAAGTGACCTGTGCACTATGGAAAATAAGGGCGTGTTACAATTTCCCCTTTAGAAAGAAAGCGAGAGAGAGAGAGAAACTCTGTCACTCTGTCAGTCTGCTGGATGAAGATGAATGACTGCCACAGTTCTCCAGCCAGCCAAATAAAACACCATCTACACACTCCTCCATCTCTCATTCTCTCTTTTCCACCTCATTCTGTCTTCTCTCTCTCTCTCTCTCTCCCTCTCCCTCCATGTCTTAATCAGCAAAAGCTAGATGTCAAACACAACAAGATTCAATCGCTGAAACTGGGGGAAAAAGTGGAAAAAAATTCCTCTTCAAACCACACAAACAACAATCTGACTCATAATCTCTGCAAGAAAGAAGAGAGAGAGAGACAGAGCAATATATAGTGTTGAAGGCGAAGACTAAGCAGCTAAGACACAATCAAGTTGACCAAACAGTGTCTGTCTCCTCTCATCTTCTCTCTTCTCTATCCATCTCCCTTCATCCCTTTCTCCATCCCTAATCTCCTCTCCTCTCCTCTGCTCTTCTCTCCTTTCCTCTTCGTTTATTCTCCTCTTGTCTTTATTTCTCCATTAAAGCCTTTTTTTTTTTTTTGTCAACATTTTGGGCGTCTACCCACATGTCTGGGGATAGCGAAGGGCTAAAGTAGAGGCACAAGAGCTCTGTGTGTGTGTGTGTGTGTGTGTGTGTTTTCAGCTTGAGGTGTCATATTGTATTTTATAACCCTCCGATGTTAGTACTATTCTGATTTGTAGCAGTTAGTAATGTGTGCACCTCTCTGCACTACATCCTGTGTTTGTGTGTGTGTGTGTGTGTGTGTGTGTGTAACAATGTATTACAGAAACGGTTAGTCAACCATACACGACAAACAAAACTCAAATCTAACAATTTGTACTATCCTATTAAAATAACGGACCTTCCCACAAACACACACACACACACACACACACACACACACAGAGACACAAACACAGCAGTTCATCCATCCTGCCATGCTGCAGTGTTTCGGTCTGCTCTGTGAAGCAGAAAAAAACACAATCTGGCAACCTTCCCACCGTAACTGATATCCACAGCTCGAGCATCATCACCTTCACCATAATTGCTGTATGTATATTGGATTTTGAATGTTGTATGTCTCTATTAGTTACAAAACACACACACACACACACACACACACACACACAATCAATACACAGTACACAGAGACTCACACAGTGCACCGAGTTTAGTGTTTGGGTGATCAAGGTTTGTTGATCGTGAATAACACACACACAAACACACAGACATGATAGTGTAGACTACACCTTGTCCTGAATACATCTGGGAGAGCTGTAGTCATGGCTTGAGGTGGGGAATGCACACACACACACACACACACACACACACACACACACACACACTGCAGTGGGATGGGATGGGATGGGATGTTTAGTGTGTGTTTGATACTCACAGCTCTGAGTAGAGGATATGCAGGTTGCCCACATTGTCGGTGTAGTTGGCCGGACTGAGCCACGGCAGCACCAACAGCAGCAGAGCCTTCATAATGAACCCTCGCTCCCTCTATCTTTCTGTCTCTCTCTGGGACAAGTGCAGATTTCCACCTCTCTCCCTCTTCCAGCCTGCTCAGACTGACCCCCCCCCCACCCCCCACCCCTCTCTCCTTTCTTCTCTTCCCTTCCCTCGCTTCTCTTTTCTCTGCTCAGGTGCAGAGATGTACCCTTTCCTCTTTCTCCTCTTTTTTCCCCCTACTCTGATTCTCTTTTTCCTCTCTTTTGCCCCTATTTCTCAGCCATCACCGCAGCAATGTGTGACAGCCCTGAGCCCCGGAGTGAACCAGACGGAGAAGAAGGAAGAGAGAAAAAGAAGCAGAAGTAGCAGCAGCTGTGGTGGAGGAAAAGAAGAAAAAAAAGAGGGATGAGGAGAGGAGGCAGATCGTTAGTTCACAGCCAGCACGCTTCTTGGTTGCGATGGCTGTCTAATCTGCTCTGGCATCTTCCAAGAGTAAGAGGATTTGCACTTGTGCTCGCTGATGTGTGTGTGTGTGTGTGTGTGTGAGAGAGAGAGAGAGAGAGAGAGAGAGAGAGAGAGAGAGAGAATGTGTTGTATGTGTCTGTGCCAGCCCAGTCTCTGACTTATACTGCAGCACACTCCACAGAGAGAGAGCGAGCTGGAGCGAACCATCTCAGCCTATGGGGGGGGGGGAGGACTCCACGCATGGGATGGTCCCATCTGTCCTTCTGCTCAGCCTGTAGACTGGAGCTTGTGTTTAAAGCCACCCCCCTGCCTTCAAATAAATGCTTCAGTCAGCTCTGTTTGTTGCGTGTGATGGTGTGATGGTGTGTGTAAACAGGATGCACAGGAACAGGTTAGAGAGTCAGACCTTCATCCACTAACCACAACACACACACACACACACACACACACACACACACACACACACGATAAGATAACAAGATGAATAAATCTATATATTCATTTCATAAAGAGAGCTGTTTTATGAATGGACAAAAAAATATGAAAAAAATAAATAAATAAGAGGAGAGAAAAGTGGTGCTACTGTTTTCTTCCACAATTTATTAATTTTGTTGGATTTGAGTCATTTAGAGTTTATATATATATATATATATATATATATATATATATATATATATATATATATATATATATATATATATATATATTAGGGATTTTCCAATCTTCAAATTTAAATTTGAATTAATTAATTAATTAATTATTTTTTAGCAAATAAATAAATAAATAAAATTACCAATAGTGCTAGCTAAAAAAATGAAAAACTTTTTGAGGCAATAAAGCTCATGTTGCAAAAAAAAAAAAAAAAAACGCACAGTAAGGTCATTTTGTCATGACCTTGATGTCATGGTCATGATGTCATTAATCATTTCTAAATTTCTTACACTATCCAAGATCTAAAAATAGATAGTTTAGCACAGTATTACACATCCATCTATCCATCCATTTTCTGTAGCGTTTATCCTACACTGGGTCACAAGGAACCTGGAGTCTATCCCAGGAACTCGGGACACAAGCTGGGGGGACACAATGGACCAACCCATCCCATCCCATCACCGGGCACAATTACACACATTCAGGGCAATTTACAGATGCTAGTCAGCCAAGAGCACATGTTTTTGGACTGGAGGAGGAAACCAGAGAACCTGGAGGAAACCCCTGAAGCACGGGGAGAACAACTCCCCATACACATGGAGGAGACGGGAATCAAACCCCAACCCTGGAGGTGTGAGACTAACCTGCTCACCACCAAGCCACCTCAGAGTAATATTGTTTTAATTCAATATTTTATGGCTCACTACATATGTTATATATAATATAAAAGATTGTAGAAATTATGCATTGACTACTTTGTTTTAATATTTTAGGAAGTGTTCATTTTTATGCTAAATATGAATATTGATGTGAGAAATATATGTGAGAAAATAAAGGATAATGGCATCAATGGCATGGATCTATGGAGAGCTTTGTTTTTATATAAAACATCCCAAAAAACTTTTTTTATTTGGTGAGATTAAAGACAGAAAGTGATGCAATAACTCTTTCTGTCTTTTCTCTCACCGAAGAACGATTTTACAAATGACAATCTGCTGCTGCATGAATTACAGACCTCATTCTCTCGGAGGTGAAAGAAAGACGTTTTTAAGCCTACACATCTATCCAATCTATCACGTCTGATGTTTTATTCTGTTAGAACGTGCTAAACTGAACTCTAGCGCACCTTTTTCCTGTGCTTTATCAATTCAGCAGAGAGCTAAAGCTTAGAGGATGAGCTCATTTTGATTTTGTTTTTTAACACAGCTTTTTTTTGGGAAGTGAAGTCCATATGCACATTGATTGGTCTTTCAGACACAAGCTGAAACAAAACCTTTTCATCCTTCACTCTGATCTCTTTGTGTCTTTGTGTGTATCTGTTTCATCCCTAAAGCCCAGGGCTCAGATAGAGGGCTATTTAGAAGCTTGGAAACAGATTTAGCCTAATTTAAGGTAAGGATACATTAATAAGAGACAGATAAAACAACAACAACAACACACACACACACACACAATTATGTAATGCAATAAGCAGGCTCATTATCATATCTTTGTGTTTAGGTTCTCTTTCTCTTGTATCGGCTATTAAAGTGTCTCCAGGTCTGACTGTGTGTAAGGCAGGGGCAGGGGCAGGAGTAGAGGCAAAAGTACATTAAAAACTGCTCTCACACACACACACACACACACACACACACACACAGCTATTACAGTCTCTTAAATGATGCACGTATTATCCTTTCTTTGTGTCATGCGTCTGTGTATGGCTTCAGCCGGGGACGCGATTTATTCAAGCTCAGGTCAACAATGTGTATTTGTACATCTAGAACATAAACCAGCATTACAGCCAGGTGTTCACTTATTGTCTGATCTCACAAAATGAAACGTTCCCACTCAAACACATATAGCAGCCACAATAACAAGCATAAATAGCATAAAAAGATCTTTTTTTTTGTCGGAAAATACCCTAAAAAAACCTACATTTGACAGATGCCCTAATAATGAGTGACTTACATTTTTTTTCTACGTTTTTATATATCAGAGAAATTGAGGGTTAAGGGCCTTGCTTGGGGGCCCAGGGGTGGATGCTTGGTGGACCTGGGATTTGAACTCACAACCTTCCGGTCAGTGGTCCAACACCTTAACCACTCAATTCTTTCAATCCAAGTAAAGCACACATACAAGGTCACTGATAATACTAGCAAGTTTCAACAAGTTAAAAGCACAAAACAGGCATTAACATGGAAGCGATGCAGGGCTTCTACTAAGCGTTCATCATGACCTCACCATAACTAGACAGGTTCTGACACTGAGAATGTTTTTATCACACTGTAGCTGCATGAAAAACAAAACAGGGAAATGCAAGAGGAAGCATTCTTACATAGATAGTATTTTTCTAGCTTGCATCTCCACGGCAGGTCCCTCAGCCTTGCCATCCGTACGCATTACTGGAACGTGTTGGCGTGCAACTTTGGACCCCCATGGATGATCGAGATGTACCCCACCACCACAGAGAAGAAGAAGAGAGAAACAGAATCAAGGTGACAACACGGCATAATTACAGAACAGAAGAACCCTTATCGAAGGAGGGATGCAGTAGAGAAGGATAGAAAGAGCATGCATGAAAAGGGATCTGTTTGGATGGAGAAAGTCAATTATGTTTCCTTATTGGAATTTAAAACCAGGGGAAAGTTTCCATTAGTGCATGAAAAAAAAAAAAAAGCAATTAATTTTTATCCCAAGCCCTGGGGCAAGGCGCAAGCTAACAACACAAGCACAACAAAGTGAGACCAGAAAGAGTCTATTAACTTTTAAGCATGGTAATGAAGCGGTGATTGTTCTTTGAAGTATATTTTTTAAAAACCGGCTTGTTCAATAGCACTCACCTGCTCATGAGGTGTCCCTGCAGCTCTCCCCTGGCCATGGTCTCTGAACAGTGCTCACTGAATGGGCAGAACACGGTGAGCTTGTCCAGCAGCTTGTGCACAAGGACGTTGGATTTGCGGCAATTCTGCAGAAGGATGGGCACGCGGTCCACTGGGCAGAAATCACTCTCCACCAGGAAGTTGGTCAGGCATTCCTGGCAGTAGGTATGTCCGCATGGCGTGTCCAGTGGGCAGATAAGGGGCTGTAGGCAGATGTGGCATGTGAGCTCATCATCCACCTCGTCTTTGTAGTTGTACTCATGGTTCTCGTCCAGCAAGTGACGCTGCCCGCAGACTTTACACAATTCCACATCAGGGGCAGGGGGTTCACAATCCATGCCAATACTGAACATCATTGCCATGGCACCGGTGGTTGGTGCAGCTATGGCACTATTGCTGAGCAATTCCATATCTTCATCAACTGGCATCGCTGTTGCACCGCCAGCTGGCATGGAAGTAGCAGCGGTGATTGGTGTAGGTGTGACACTATTGCTCAGAAATTCCATATCTCCATCAACTGGCATCGCCGTGGCACCACCAGCTGGCATGGCTTTAGCAGCGATGGTTGGTGTCGCTATGGCACTATTGCTGAGCAATTCCATATCTCCATCAACTGGCATCGCCGTGGCACCACCAGCTGGCATGGCTTTAGCAGCGGTGGTCGGTGCAGCTATGGCACTATTGCTGAGCAATTCCATATCTTCATCAACTGGCATCGCTGTGGCACCACCAGCTGGCATGGCTGTAGCAGCGGTGGTTGGTGTAGCTGTGGCACTATTGCTCACAATTCCATGTCACTATCAATTAGTATTTGTGTTGCACCACTGCTTGGCATCATTGCAGACCCATCAAATGTTATCTGTGCCACTATGGCCCCACTGATTGGCATTTCTGCAGAATCACCATTTGGCATCCCTGTGGCACTTGTTTCTTCAATTTGATCATCACCAACTGCCATGGCACCTCTTTCTTCTCTCCCTGCTACTGTTGCATTGCTGACAGCCATGGCGATGGCCGCTTCCTCCTCATCTACTGCACCATCACTTACTGCTGTTAGCAGGTTTTCTGCCTCCACTGTTTCCATCACAGGGTTAAAAATGTCAGTGATGGGGGTGAGTGGAACCTGCAAGCTGTGAATGGATGAACTCTGGAGGGAGACTTTTGTCTAGTGTTCACTGGGACCTTTAGAAGAAAAAGACAAACAGAAAAAAAGTCAATTTGGGATTGAGGAAAAAAAGTTAAACTGCACCAAGTCAAAAACAATTCTGGGAAAAAAATCAACACAAATGATTTTTTTTTTTATCTCTTGTACTTGGCAGTGTAAGTAGTACTGAACTGCATCCAAACTCATTCTTCCACTAGCAACGTGAAATATCAATACTGCACCCGCGCTAGCTAATGATCCTGTGCTGAATGAGAAGCAGAGAGAGGGATGGGTGTGAAAGAGGGAAAGAGAGAGCTGAAGAGTTGATAATGAAATGCTGACATATGGGTGGAAGATGCATTAAATCCCATATATGGGGATAACAGCAAATCTAACAAACTTTGCACTTCTATTGCCTCACTATTATTATTGAAGTCAATTATTAATTTACTCAGTCAAGCCAACAATACGGGGCATGCCTGAGTTGGATAAATTACCAGAGCTAGTTAGCACACACTCTCTTTCTTCTGAAGATAGATAGATAGATAGATAGATAGATAGTTTTTTTTTCTTCTTAAAATGCTGTTCCAATATTACATAGCTTAACTCAGAGTTAACCCCTGTGCACAAAGTGAGTGTCTGATGAACCAGACCTCCTCACCCTTACATCAGTCATGGGGAGCCTGTGCCTATCTCAGGCGTCATTGGGCATCAAGGCAAGATACACCCTGGACGGAGTGCCAACCCATCTCAGGGCACACACACACACACTATGGACAATTTTAGAGATGCCAATCAACCTAACATGCATGTCTTTGGACTGGGGGAGGAAACCCCCAAGGCACAGGGAGAACATGCAAACTACACACACACACACACACACACACACACACACACACACACACACGGCGGAGGCGGGAATCGAGAAACCCCCTTACAGCAGTGTCTTTATTTAATTTTGGGGGGAAATAATAAATAAATAAATAAATAAATAAATAAATAAATAAAATTAAAATAAAATAAGCTAAATTTAACTAAACTAAAATAAGCTAAAATAAAATAAAATAAAAACCCTACCAATATTCTGTGACAAAGAGGGGAGGTTTTAATGCTGACAAAAGAAATGCAAAATTGATCATATGATCCACTAGCAGCCAATTTTTAGATTTTTTAGATTCAACGCGCCAAACATTTTTCCTTCAAAATAGGCAACAACGTACTGTAATGGAATCATAGGATAATGAATGATGACATGGCTGAAGATGGAGGGAGGAAATCTATGATGGTGATTATGGTAATGAGGATGGTGGTGATAATAAGGTTGTCAATGATGATGATGATGGTGAATAAGCTGGTTGAGTGGCAGGCATGATCAGTGCAGGATGATTAAACAATATAACTTGAATACATTCCATTTTTTCCGGAAAACATCCAGTGTTTCGATAGTGTTCATTATTTCCCCCCGGAAAAAACCCCCACTCACTATAGAGTAGAATTTCTCACCATCAGTCCATCTGTAA
>JAUCMX010000019.1:2645949-2663449 GCA_033459395.1 Hemibagrus guttatus
TCACAATCACCGGCAGTGTCATCTTTCCCAATGACACCAAGTGCTACTTGAGAACCTTTTGTGTAGGATTTATATCTAGAACTTGATTATATATATATATATATCTATATCTTTTATAAATGAACGAACATCACTCACTTCTGTGTCTGACTGAATCTCACAGTGTCACATTTCTGAATAAAATGAACACAGCTGTTATCTATCTATCTATCTATCTATCTATCTATCTATCTATCTATCTATCTATCTATCTATCTATCTATCTATCTATCTATCTATCTATCTATCTATCTTTATGTGTCATGCAGGTGTTGTTTTGTCACAAGAACACACACACACACACACACACACACACACACACACACACACACACACAAATTTAGTAAAAGAAAACATGGGAGAAAGTGAGAACTAAGCTGGTTATTCAACTTAACAAGCTTGTTCAGCATGCACACACACACACACACACACACACACACACACACACACACACACACACATATACACACACACTTTCATCTGAGCCCAACCGAGGTGCTTTTATTGCCGTGCATTGTTACAAGAATCTAAGAAGCTGATGGAGCTGTGTTATTATAATGCATAAAGCACGGCCTGTCTTATTAATCCGTGTGCTCTAGAAAAACTTTTGCTCTGGTTATTTTTTTAAATTAGTTTGTATATAATCTGAATCCATATTCTTAAAAAAATGTTATAATGCGTGAGTAAAACCTCCTTAATCAACTGTACCTGTATTTGTACACACTAATTTTCTTTCGCCGGAAGCATGACTGTTGATAATCTAGGCCAACAAAGTGTTGTTATTGCAGTTTATTGCTTAGATGAATACTGTGGGAATAAATATACATTATGTCAGCAATCCTCTCTCTCTCTCTCTCTGTCTCTCTCTCTCTCTGTGTCTCTCTCTCTCTGTCTCTCTCTCTCTGTCTCTCTCTCTTTTCTCTCTCTCTCTCTCTCTCTCTGTGTCTCTCTCTCTCTGTCTGTCTCTCTCTCTCTGTGTCTCTCTCTCTCTGTCTCTGTCTGTCTGTCTCTCTCTCTCTCTCTCTCTCTCTCTCTCTCTCTCTCTGTCTCTCTCTCTCTCTGTCTGTCTCTCTCTCTCTGTCTCTCTCTCTGTCTCTCTCTCTGTCTCTCTGTCTGTCTCTCTCTGTCTCTCTCTCTGTCTCTCTCTCTCTCTCTCTCTGTCTCTCTCTCTCTCTCTGTTTTCTCTCTCTGTCTCTCTCTCTCTCTCTGTCTCTCTCTCTCTCTCTCTCTCTCTCTGTCTCTCTCTCTCTCTCTGTCTCTCTCTCTCTGTCTCTCTCCCTCTCTCTGTCTCTCTCTCTCTCTCTCTCTCTCTCTGTCTCTCTCCCTCTCTCTGTCTCTCTCTCTCTCTCTGTCTCTCTCTCTCTGTCTCTCTCCCTCTCTCTGTTTTCTCTCTCTCTCTCTCTCTCTCTCTCTCTCTCTCTCTCTGTCTCTCTCTCTCTCCCCTCTCTCTCTCTCTCTCTCTCCCTCTCCTCTCTCTCTCTCTCTCTCTCTCTCTCTCTCTCCCCTCTCTCTCTCTCTCTCAGCGTCACTGCATTTGGCTAAGAGAGCACCTTTGCATGTGTTTAGATATAAACATGCTGGGACAGCAGGTCATCAGACCACTGAACAGGGTGTGTGTGTGTGTTTGTGTGTGTGTGTGTGTGTGTGTGTGTGTGTGTGAAATAGTAACAGAACAAAATAAATGTGAAGCACGGTACAGTGAGAGTGTGTACTCAGCGATTTTGTGTTGTAGAGCTGTACTGCATTGTGAAACTTTGCCGTCTCCAGCTACTTCCACACCATTAACATGACTTCGGACGTCACTGGGAAATGAGCGTGAGAAAAGAAGCTCTTGCTCTTTTGTTTTTCGGATCTACGAGCAAAACCTGACCTTTAGGCCTTATGTTTGCAATCAGGGACATTTTTTCCTGCTATTAAACATCGTTGTAACTGAGCGAGTCATGTCTTGTTGAATAAGGAAAATACAGCACCAAGCAACACATTGTACCAGAATCACGAAACAAGAGAAAAAACTCTTAATAATATAATTAAGATGTTTAGAGGTGGAGATCTATTATGGCCATGTTGACACCAGACCATTACACTCACATGTGATTTTTTTTCAAACTGTTACCACAAAGTTGTAAAGTTGTAAAAGCAGACAATTGTACAGAATGTCATTGTACGCTGTAGCAGTTTCCCTTCACTGGATCTAAGAGGTTCAAACCCTGTTCCATCATAACAATGCCCCTGTACACAAAGCACAGAGCTCCATGAAGACATGGTGTGTTAAGTTAGGTGTGGAAGATCTGTCCTGCACTGAGCCCTGATTCTGACTGAACACCTTTGGGATGAACTGGAACACTGACTGAAACCCAGAACTCTTTAACATCTCTCATGTATTACATTCACCATTTATCATTTTGTTCACGGTTGATCCACATTTCCTCTATTTTTTCACATTTCTGCTTCCAGCATTTATATCTTCCTGCTTCACATACTGGCACATTCACTGTACGTCTCCCGTCCCGACTCCTGCTCGGTCGGAATGAGCGCATGCTTTCCTCACCATCGCATTTCTAATCAACATCTCATTCATACTATAGTGACCTCTATTCTCACTTCCACTTCAAGGGTTCCTTCACACCCTAGGCCCAAGCTCAAGGTATGTCATTCATTCATTGTCTACCGCTTAACCGATCTATTCTCGGGTCACGGGGAGCCTGTGCCTATCTCAGGCGTCATAGGGCATCAAGGCAGGATACACCCTGGACGGAGTGCCAACCCATCAAGGGCACACACACACGCAATCACACACTATGGACAATTTAGAGATGCCAATCAACCTACAATGCATGTCTTTGGACCGGGGGAGGAAACCGGAGTACCCGGAGGGAACCCCCGAGGCACAGGGAGAACATGAAAACTCCACACACACATGGCGGAGACGGGAATCGAACCCCCGACCCTGGAGGTGTGAGGAAAACGTGCTAGCCACCAAGCCACCGTGCCCCCCAGGTATGTCACAGAGTTCTAAATAAAAGAAAACTGGAAATACATAGAGTTTCTGATTAAAAAGGAATTAGGTTGATCTCACCTAGCCTCTGTATGCTGTTCTTTCTTTAGCTGGGAATATGAGGAGAGGTTTCTGGAACAAAGCGTCCTGTCTTTTAAAAAGCACTCTTTGATGATGAGGTCAGAGAGATCAGGTGACCAGATTACTGAGTAGTTCATCTGCAACCTGGCTAACTTGTACCTATTTATTTTGTTTCTTTTGACCATAATGTTGAAAAAAACTATAACTTCGGGTGGATTTACAGACTTTCAGGATGTTTATCAGAATATTCAGTGTCTTTATACTGCTTCTACCTGAAAGTAAAACTTCTTCTTCTGCTCCTTTCCTCCTCTGTCTCTCGGGGGTGGATGTGAAAGGTTAAGCAGTCCTCTGCTCCGAACCGCATCCATATTTCATAGCTACAGCACTAATGTCACAGTGGGTATGAATATGCAGGAGGAAGACCACAGGAGGAAGGTCATTGAGCTGTTTCTACTAAACCAGGCTCTGCAGTCACCAGGAATAAATATTCTGTGGCATTATTTATTTATTTAGGCAATTCCGAAGAACACCTCGTTCTCATCCCGAGATCAGTCAGCATACCCTCTTGTATCAACACAGTTATCTCCAGCCGTAGGCCCTAAGCTTGGAAAATCTTACATCCAGAATGTAAGAAAACAGCGTCCTACTCTACCCACAATGCATCAGATATGCATCTATTGAAAGCAGACTGTTCACAAAGGCATCCTTTCTTTTCACGCACACATTTTTGAAAACCCTCACACAACCAGATCAGCCCTCTGAAACAAAAACAAGGTGTGTCACAGAGACAGTGGGATTCCGGGATAACAAGCCGGAGCATGATGTGACCCCTTCCCTTCCATGTTTTTACATCTATAAAACACACGCATACGTGCTCAGACCTGTCTTTAACTTTTAGACAAAGCAGTCAGACACTCCACTCTGTCTGACTTTTAAGTCAACACATCAATATGGGTTTTAATTCAGTACATAATACAGTCCTGAATATACTGTACAAAAAAACAAAACAAACAAATATACTTCAGACTGGAATAAAGCTACTGAAGGAAAACTATTTTATACATTTAACCTTTGCCCTGTTTGAAACAACTCCCAGTGTGTACAGTCATGCAGATAAACACTGAGAGTTTCAGTTAATGTTCATATGTGTGTACTCCGACTTCAGCTGTGGCAAGGTTGTTGATAACAGATGGGCTGGTGTGAGTTTTTCAGAAACTGCTGATCTCCTACTGGGATTTTCTCACACAACAGTCTATGGAGTTTGCACACAATGATGCAAAAAATAAAAACCAGCAAGTGAGTGTCAGTTCTGTAGGTGGAAACACTATGTTGAGGAGAGAGGCTCAGAGGAAAATGGCCAGACATCTTCAAGCCAGGTTGGATATAATAACGCAAATAATCATTCTTTACAACTGTGGTGAGCAGAAAAGCATCTCAGTGTGCACAAAACATCAAACCAGGAGGTGATTGTTCTACAACAGCAGGATAATTCAATCGGTCCCATTCCTGTTCCTCTCCTGTTCCTCTCCTGTTCCCCTCCTGTACCTCTACTGTTTCCTCTCCTGTTCCTTTCCTGTTCCCCTCCTGTACCTCTACTGTTTCCTCTCCTGTTCCTCTCCTGTTTCCTCTCCTGTTCCTCTCCTGTTCCCCTCCTGTACCTCTACTGTTCCTTTCCTGTTCCCCTCCTGTACCTCTACTGTTTCCTCTCCTGTTCCTTTCCTGTTCCCCTCCTGTACCTCTACTGTTTCCTCTCCTGTTCCTCTCCTGTTTCCTCTCCTGTTCCTCTCCTGTTCCCCTCCTGTACCTCTACTGTTCCTTTCCTGTTCCCCTCCTGTACCTCTACTGTTTCCTCTCCTGTTCCTTTCTGTTCCCCTCCTGTACCTCTACTGTTTCCTCTCCTGTTCCTCTCCTGTTTCCTCTCCTGTTTCCTCTCCTGTTCCTCTCCTGTTTCCTCTCCTGTTTCCTCTCCTGTTCCTCTCCTGTTCCTCTCCTGTTCCTCTCCTCTTTCCTCTCCTGTTCCTTTCCTGTTTCCTCTCCTGTTCCTCTCCTGTTCCTCTCCTGTTCCTCTCCTCTTTCCTCTCCTGTTTCCTCTCCTGTTCCTCTCGTGTTCCTCTCCTGTTTCCTCTCCTGTTCCTCTCCTGTTTCCTCTCCTGTTCCTCTCCTGTTCCTCTTCCGTTTCAATCCTGTTCCTCTCCTGTTTCAATAATGTTCCTCTCCTGTTCCTCTCCTGTTCCTCTCCTGTTCCTTTACTGTTCCTCTCCTGTTCCTCTCCTGTTCCTTTACTGTTCCTCTCCTGTTCCTCTCATGTTCCTTTACTGTTCCTCTCCTGTTCCCCTCCTGTTTCAATCCTGTTCCTCTTCCATTTCAATCCTGTTCCTCTTCCATTTCAATCCTGTTTCTCTCCTGTTCCTCTACTGTTTCAATCCTGTTCCTCTCCTCTTTCAATCCTGTTCCTCTACTGTTTCAATCCTGTTCTTTTCCTGTTCCTTTACTGTTCCCCTCCTGTTTCAATCCTGTTCCTCTTCCATTTCAATCCTGTTCGTCTCCTGTTCGTCTCCTGTTCCTCTACTGTTTTATTCCTGTTTCAATCCTCTCAGCCAAGAATATGAGTCACAACCATCACATCTGCCCTTACTGAAGCCCTGCTGCTGTAATCAAAATGCTCTTACTTGCTCATCAGAGTGTGTGTATATGTGTGTCAGGTGTGTGCGTGTGTGTGTGTGTGTGTGTGTGTGTGTGTGTGTGTGTGTGTGTCAGGTGTGTGTTCCTAAATGACTAGTGGCATTTGAATCAGGCAGAGGTCTAGTGTTATTCAAAGCACCCTGCATTTTATATGGGCTATGGGCTGCTCTAGTGGAATCACACACACACACACACACACACACACACACACACACACACACACACACACACACGCTTAATGCAAAGTGGAGTCTGTTAATTAGTCTTGTCAGGGATGAATAAACACACACACACACACACACACACACACACACACACACACAGACACACTGTCAAACACACACACACACACACTGGGATGACACTCTTCTCTTTGTCAATACCTGAAGTCTAACACTCTCTGTGTGAACCTATTCGATCAAACCCACAGAAACTCACTCCCTTTGTCACTCCAGGCTTCTGAGTACATACGTAAATGATGTGTGTGTTTCTACAGAAACCCTAATGGAAACATCCAGAACTGATAAAAATCAGACTGGACATTTATTTTTAATTATGGTCAGATAGATGTTACTCAGAACTGGTGTAACTGGTACAACTGGTGTAACACTAAGGCTCTTTTTCCGGTCTATAAAATTGCTTTAGTTCATTTTAACAGTTTCTTTTAGTAAAGTACGTTTGTTTATGAACATAACTGGAAGGCTAGGTTTTGTTCTTGTCGTCTGATCAGTTAATCGTAGCACAGTTCTGACTGACTGCATTGTGTCTCATTATCTAGACCAGGTTAATGTTACAGACAGTATACTCTACTGTCTGAGAGTGACGGAGGCCGAAGTCTCTGACGCAGGACGAAAAAAAAACCGGAATCAATTCTCACTTAGTTGTTTTTTTCCGACTGCTAACATGCATCGCTTAAAACTCTTCACACAGTCGGCGTCCAACTGTGAATCATTCGCCATTGCTTTTTTCACAGTGATCACATCTTCCACACAAAATCCACGAACGCTTTTGTCAGTCACACTTACAGTACATGTAAGCTGACGACTTCTTTTGGGAATACTGATGATATATCTGGCAGCTCATTAGAAAATAGAGTGGGTCAGGAGAGAGAAAAATAAATAACAGGATCAGAAGAGAGCGTATGAAAAGAGGAAAAGAGAGGATTTGCATAACTGATCTCTATTTATTATGATTTAAATAAGTTAAATACTTTTTGGATCAGAAGGTCTTAAGGAAATGGACTAAACTGAATAAAAACTTTGAGTAGCTGATTAATCTAAGTGTTTAAACAGAGGTTTATGAGTTGAACAAATGAATTGGTAAGAAATTATAATGAGGCACGCATAGCATTCAATAATAAGTCATTCATTCATTGTGTACCGCTTATCCGATCTATTCTCGGGTCACGGGGAGCCTGTGCCTATTTCAGGCGTCATTGGGCATCAAGGCAGGATACACCCTGGACGGAGTGCCAACCCATCACAGGGCACACACACACACTCTCATTCACTCACGCAATCACACACTATGGACAATTTAGAGATGCCAATCAACCTACCACACATGTCTTTGGACCGGGGAGGAAACCCCCGAGGCACGGGGAGAACATGCAAACTCCACACACACATGGCAGAGGCGGGAATCGAACCCCCAACCCTGGAGGTGTGAGGCAAACGTGCTAACCCTTTAAACAATGAACATTGTCTCAAAGCAACTTTACAGAATATAAGAAATAAAAAGAATACAAATCTCAAGGTTTAACATTAGACTTATATTTCGACTAATATTTCTGTTTATCCCTATATAATACTATATCTATTAGAGTGTATTGCAGCATATAATCAATGTGCCTATTGATACTGAAAAAACAGTTCCTCTGAGATTGTTCTAACTGTACATCTATCAGCGTGATGTATTTAGCCATTAGGATATAACAGGCGGAATAGAAAAACAGGACAAATCATTTAAATAGACAAAGATGGAGGCTGGGAGAGGAAGATGTCAAGGATGGATGGATGGATGGATGGATGGAGAGAATGACAAGGGTATGTGTGTGTGTGTGTGTGTGTGTGTGTACGTGTTACTTGGCGTGTGACGTGTGTGTGTGTGGGGGGGGGACTCAGCATCAGTGGAGTGTTTCAGTATCAATAGGTGACAAAGCAAATAAAGATGAATGAAGTTAATACAACAACTGTAGAACACACACACACACACACACTCCCACACACACACACAGACAGTGATTCAGACATAGACAATGACTCACTTACCCACATATGCACAAATCACGACAGAAAGGAACAGATTCATAAATGTTCACGTAGGAAAGTCAGAACTTTGTGCACACATGTTGATTTTACATATCAAAATTTAAGAAATCAACACAAGTACAATAGTGTAGGTGTAAGTGATAAGGATGGGTGGTTGGTTAAAGAAAAAAACTTGTGAGCCTGTTATACTCTCATCCCTTTATTATTGTGTCCAATATAATGATATTCTAACTGGTGAAGGATCCCACACTCTCATCGCCATGGCCTGGGTTCGAGTCCTGTGCAGAAAATGACCCACTGAGGGTTTTACTGTGTGTTGGTCCCAAGCCTGGGAGGGTCAGGAGAGAATCCGGTATAAAACTCCCAAATCATAATTATGCAGATCGGATGATGTGGTGACCCTGAACAGGGATCAGCCAAAGGACCACAAGAACAATGATATTCTGACTGACTAGCTTCTACGATAAAAAGCTTCAGTCCTTCCATCCACAGGTCACAGATGTGGATGCAAATGATGCAAATCATATGCCAGATCTCAACCCAACTACACACCTGCGAGGGATCGTGGGTCAACTTTTTATCAAATAATGATCAAAACTGAGAGATCATTCAGAGGAGAGGTGTTTATTCTTCCAGAGATGTCTAGAATCCTTGTTTATATATTCACCTGTTTCAGTGGTACATATAAGAAATAGTTTCTAAGCAGCTGATATGAGCCGTTCAGGGACAACCTCTAAACCACCGTGATTGAAGATGAGATAAAGTCTAGCTGAAGAGCAAGTAAAGACCTTATTCACAAGCACAACACAACTTCAGAAAAATAAGGCCTTGAGCTTACTGAATGTACCACTAACGTAATATACACAACACTCATGTATACATACAGAGGATTTAGATTGAGATGCCAGTGCTGCATGTCAAGGACTCAGAACACCAGCTCACAACATGGCTAGACGTTTGCATATTCAAATGTCGTAGATACTCAAAAACATTGTGCATGTGTCTCTTTTCTTCAAGCCACCTTGTTCTCTAAAGGTGTGTTTATAATTTATTTGTTAAAGTGGCATTGCTGGGTTTTAAAAAAAGATCAAGTGAAGCCCTTAATGCGTGTGTGTTTAGATGAACAGAGCTCATAGTGTATAAGCTGATTCAATAATGCTACAAATCCTACAGGTATTAGCATTCTCAGTAACCTGGAATATTCAAATAGACATTTATTACTAAATAAGTGACAGTGCTGGGGTCTAGTCTGGGTCTCCTCTACAAAAGAACCAGTTCTAAGCCAGAAACATTGGTTTGGTTCCAGCAACAAAACTCTGCTGGTTTGGAAACAAGTGATGATGCTCACCGTGTAATATGTAATCAAATAGTTTTAAAATATTTACATTTTTAAAGATAGCTTTAATGGGTTAATACTCGTCTTGTTGTTTTCTTGCCTTTCAGAGGTTGAACTGAGGCACAGAAGTGCATTACCAGTGAAACATCCATCATTAGCAAGGATGCCAGATCATGTCTCAGAAGTCAGACGATTCTTAACCTCATGAGCCTTGGAAGAAATAACCTTGTGTTGATGGATATTTTTTAGTTCACATGCTATGTAGTCTATTGGGAGTCTACTGTAATTAGATTGTCGTCCCAATCTGGCAACCCAACCCAATGCAGATCCTGATTTGTTTACGTCCATGTATGTAACATAGATAGAAAGACATAGATAGAATTAAATGATCTATAATGTTGCGGCACAACAGGTTGCATTTCTGCCTCACAACTCCAGGGTCCGTGCTACAGGTAACAGATGGCTATGCTGAATTGCCCCAAGCTGTATTGTGTGTGTGTGTGTGTGTGTGTGTGTGTGTGTGTGTGTGTGTGTGTGTGTGTGCACTGAGCCCTGTGATGGACTGGTGTCCTATCCCATTTATTTATTTAAGGTTTAAACCACAATTAAATTTAGACATTATATAAGTATAAATCCAGTTGAGACAAAAGCAACCTTGTAGTGAATATGTTTATTCTAGTCAGTCTCACTGGTGTCTCTATGATTCAGCTGCCTTTTTTTCTCCTTAAAATCACAACTGGAACATTTACGAAATCAGATCGTTCACATGTACCAGATATTTAAATGCGTACATTCCGTAATGTTGTGCAAGGCAGGAAGGCAGGAAGGTGATTGTTTAATTAGATTCAATTTTCATAAGATCAAAATACTGATGCTTTGAGATTCACTGTGTCTAATAAAGAGAGAGAGAGAGAGAGAGAGAGAGAGGGAGGTTAAGAAAGAGGGAAAGAAAGAGGATCTCCCCAGGCAGAAAATAGAGGAAAGAAGCTTAGCTATGATGTGTGATGTGTAGGAGGCTGAACGGAGCGAGAAATTGAGAAGGGGGATTAGAGGACTTGTAGAAAATAAGACTGTTCCATTAGAGAGAAAAAACGTCACAAGTGACGTCTGTCCCTTCACCCTTCCCTCCTTTTCTTTCATGACTCTTTCTTCATAATGACACTCATGAGAGGAGGCAGTTATGAATCAGTAAGCAGACAGAAATCTAACCAGCCGCAACAAAACAGTCTACAACGGAAAACATTCAGACATTTATGCTCTTATATATCGAATAGCTGATAATCTAATCCTAGGAACTGAAACAGCATGCTGTTCATCTCACATCTAATGTGTGCTGAGGGTTTTTCCATTAGAGTATCTGTCTTACTTAGTGTTTGTGTATAGCTGCAATGGCTAAAGGTCAAATAAATATCAGCAGCAGAAAACAATAGTGTCTGTGACAACTTCTAAAAACTATGATGATGAACTGTCAGACTGGAAAACAGTACTGATGGGTCACTGGTGAGATGCTTCCATTATGCTTAGTCTTGTTTGTATTTTTCACACTCTTCCTCCCTCTCTCTCTCTCTCTCTCTCACACACACACACACACACACACACACACACACACACACACACACACACACACACACACACACACACACACACACACACACACACACACAGCTGGACCTGCTCAGGTTTGTCTATTCTAACTAAATGCTAGCATCTGCCAACTGATGTGGCTGAGAGTTAGAATCAGCATCCCACAGTGAGTCAGCTGCTCCAAATCAAACTGTAAGACAAAGACAGAAATGTACAATGGACTTCCTTCTGGACTTTCAGACCTAGAGACAAAGATGTTCATCTATAAACCAAACTAAAGCAGGTTGCACCTACAGTTGCTTTGGCAAACCGACTTCTGGCAAATCAGTGCATAGTTATTCTGATTAATTACCCCAAGTCAAGTCAAGTCAAGAAGCTTTTGTTATCATTACGATCATATTTAGCTCAGGCAGTACATAGTGAAGTGAAAAAACATTCCTTCAGGACCCTGGTGCCGCATAAAGACACAGAGCTACATAAGACAACACAGAACTAATGTTTATTTTATGCTATGAATCATTTCTCTCATGATGGGAGTGCTCGTTTCCTGGAAGACTCCGCCCCCTTCCGCAAGGTATGAGGGCTCACTAAAAGGCATCTCAGCCCATCTAAACACTTCTGAGAGATTCTGGTCTGATGTTTTATATGGCTAGATGTTTTAGAATTTTCCAGCACCAACAACCTCAATCGAGATATACAGTAGCTTTATGGAAAACATTGTTTATTCCCTATAGTACAGTTCCAGTTAGAATTTATGGCTCACTAAAGCAGTTCATATTTTTCATCTCTCGGTATGTTGGCTATGGCAGCTGAGCTCTAACACTGATTGTGTGGCTGCTGGTGCAGTTAAAACCTGCCACAACTACAACTTTTAATATTCTGTAACATGTACTAATGATACCAGAAAGCACAGAATAATATGTGTACAGTGTCTTAAACACTTCCTTGTTAACTCCCTTCAGCCTCAGAGTCAGTGAGCCAGTGACATGTAATTTTTTTCTTGCAATAATAATAATAATAATAATAATAATAATAATAATAATAATAATAATAATAATAATAATAATAAGCCATTAAATAGCTACAAAAAATATATAATAAGCCATTAAATAACTAAAAAAAATACTACTACTACTAATAATACTTATAATAACAATAAGCCATTAAATAGCTTAAATTAAAAAAAGAAAATCCATTGTCTGTACCGCTTATACGATCTATCATCGGGTCACAGGGAGCCTGTGCCTATCCCAGGCATCATCGGGCATCAAGGCAGGATACACCCTGGACAGAGTGTCAACCCATCGCAGGGCACACACACTATGGGCAATTTAGAGACTCCAATCAGCCTAGAAGCAAGTCTTTGGACTGTGGGAGGAAACCCACCAAGCACAGGGAGAACATGCAAACTCCACACACACACAGTGAGCGGGAGTGAGAGCGAGACTCGACCCCAGGACGCAAGAGATGTGAGGCGAACGTGCTAACCACTAAGCCACCATGCTGCCAATAATAATAATAATAATAATAATAATAATAATAATAATAATAATAATAATAATAATAATAATAATAATAATAATAATAATAATAATAATAATAATAATAATAATAATAATAATAATAATAATAATAATATGCATGCATGTGGAACGTGAGGCTTATTGTTGGTGGCAGATACACATACTTGGCTTCAATCTTTCAGCATTCCTTCATTTCTCCCAGGCAGCTTCTTTATATTACTAGAGCCCTGAAACCCAGCCATGATGTCTCCTATTGACTGATAGTAATGTTTCTGAATTTTGCATTAGGAAAAGAAATGCAGCTCTGTTTCTAATGCTCTGAGGTCATATCAGGAGATCAGACAGTCCTCTCCGGGGCTCCGGGTTTGTCCGTTTGACCAGCCTGTAAAAACTCTCACTCAGCCTGGGTTCTGTCAGGGTTTTCCTCAGCTTTCCTCAGGTCCAGCAGATAAGGATCCCACACTCACTACTGTGGCCTGGGTTCGATTCCAGGGAACCACCCCAGTTACTGAGGGATTAATTCTCAGTGCTGGTCCCAAGCCTGGTTAAAATGGGAGGGTTGTGTCAGGAAGGGCGTCTAGTGTAAAGCCTGTGCCAAATCACATATGTGGGTCAGGTGGTCCGTTGTTGCGACCGAAGGACATCAACAGGTCTGGTTAGGTTGGATGACACAGTGTATTGCCTATTTATGGCCAGATAAGTTTCAGGTTTTAAGAGAGAAAGAGAACGAGAGAGAGAGAGAGAGAGAGAGAGAGAGAGAGAGAGAGAGAGAGAGAGAGAGAGAGAGAGAGAGGGGCGAGGCATATCCAGTGGTTTATTGTCATGTGGATAAAGTTCTATTTAAAATCCAATTTCAATTTGGATAGATAGTGAACGAGAGATAACGCTCTCGTTTTATATACAGCCGCAGAACTGAACGGAGCACAGAGCCGTTTGTTTATTGCTGTGTCGTTCTATTTGAATTTTAATTTCAGATTGCAGCCAGAATGAGAGAGACGAGTTTCCCCCCCGCTGGGTGTTGAGAGACTACAAGGCAGCTGTTTAATGCACTCACTGAAACTGCAGCAGTCTTTAAGCACGGACCTGGTGTATTTTACCCCAAGCCTGAGATTCAATCTCCATCTGGGGTTCAGACACAAAGAGAACAAAACATCATCTTTTCAAAAACATCATCTACATAGATCGATGCATTCTGCTTGATTACATAAGGCACCATTACATCATAGAGCAAACAGGTTTTTTTTTTTATGTAGTTTTAATATTTTGTGTTATAACATTCTTTCTGTAAGACGTACACTTTGGAATCTAAAGATATTACATCCGGAGATTAGATCTGATTGCATTATTATTGATGGTTTTCAATAAAAGAGCCTTTGCTAGATGATCATTCTAATATTATCAAGTGCTTGTAGCTTATGTTCTCAGTCTATTCTATTATTTCTCACTTTATACATAATTTAAAGAATGTATACACCAAACAGGCATAACATTATGACCACCTGCCTAATATTGTGTTGGTCCTCCTTTTGCTGCCAAAACAGCCCTGACCCGTCATGTGTGTAAGAGACACTAACAGGTGCCATGATGAGGAGATAATCAGTCTTATTCACTTCACCTCTCACTGCTCATTATGTTATGGCTGATCGGTGTAGATAAATAATGTGTTAAAATTAAAAAGGTATCCAGACAAAAATATATATGCAAGTCAAAAAAAAATAAAATAAAAAAAAGTTGCTCATTTTAAAATGTACTCAAATATTTAAAGTGTCATGTTATGCAGAAAATAGTGCTGAAGTACATTACCCATCAACCCCAGCATGTCCCATGATCATGTCACGTGTCCCAGTGATCACTCTCACCTGGTTCCTGGTATACCACATTAGTGCCTCTGTTTAAGTTCTGGCTTCTGTGTTTCTTTGACAAGCTTTTGTTGTTGTTCTCAGTTAGTTAGCTAGCTAGCTAGCTAGTTAGTTCAGGCTTGCAGCATTTCCCATAATTCAAAGCCAAACCCAGGCTAGCTTTAGTTAAAACTAGCCAGTGAATGTTAATTAAGTTTAAAAATGAACAAAACTGTCCCAACATGTTTAGCAATTCTGATGAACTCCATGTCTTCCAATCGAATCAGATGCCTGGTTTTCTTCGAGTCTTTGAGACATTTTACTAAAGTGAATTAGCTTTAATTACATCGTGTAGCAGGAGAAGGTCGCTGCAGATAACTGTGGCATGAATAAAGAGTTTCTACGCTGATGAAACAGTTGCTACTCGGAGCTCAATGAAAAGTATAAATATCCCCCAAAATATGTAAGTATAGTATTGAGATACAGTTGTTAGAGTATTTTCTACCTCTGCCTAGGGGTTACAAACCTCTGTATTATTCTGTTAATAATGTGTGTGTGTGTGTGTGTGTGTGTGTCCTCTAGAGTGCACTAAACTCATAAATTCATATTGATTAACTTCACAGATCATTAGGGGCTCATTGCTTCAGCACAGCTTCACTCATTATAACTCACTTCCTCTCTCTCTCTCTCTCTCTCTCTCTCTCTCTCTCTCTCTCTCTCTCTCTCTCTCTCTCTCTCTCTCACTCCTCTCTCACTCACTCACTCACTCACTCACTCACTCACTCACTCACTCACTCACTCACTCACTCACTCACTCACTCACTCACTCACACACACACACACGCATATATATTCCTAATGAATGCCCAGAATATCCCAAGTGAGATGTAAATGTGATTTATTTTTAGGTTCATTGGGCAAACAGAGACCTGCACATAGTGGATGAGTCAGAAACTGTATAATATACACACAATTAGTGGCACAGATCTGTCCAGACTGAACCATCAAGATTCTGAGACAGATGAGGTAAATTTACTTTGATACAAATGCATACAGTTGAACAGACGCTGATCAGAGTGAGAAGACTGCTGAGAAGTACAGTCCAGGAAAAAATGTTTCTAGCTAAGACAAATCTCCATAAACCTGCTATCATTTTCAGTAATAAGTCACATATAGTGGCATATAATTTAGTGGAGTTATATTCATTGATACATTAAAGAGCTAAATACAGTCATTCCATGACCAGCCTCACTCCCATCCATATGATGTTAATAAAACAACAACAACAACAAAAATATGCAGCTTGTCACCGAAAAGCATAAACTCTTCTGTACGTATATTTGTCTCCTGGATGTTGCATAACATTAAACCATTACAAAGTGCAATGTGTTGTGTGCAATGTGGAGTTTGCATGTTCTCCCTGTGCCTTGGGGGTTTCCTCCGGGTACTCCGGTTTCCTCCCCCGGTCCAAAGACATGCATTGTAGGTTGATTGGCATCTCTAAATTGTCTGTAGTGTGTGATTGCGTGAGTGAATGAGAGTGTGTGTGCGCCCTGCGATGGGTTGGCACTCCGTCCAGGGTGTATCCTGCCTTGATGCCCAATGATGCCTGAGATAGGTACAGGCTCCCCGTGACCCGAGTGTAGATCGGATAAGTGGTAGACAATGGCAATGGAAAAGAGTCCTGGAAGTTAGGGAGCTGCAGCACTGTCATTGCCTCTACATCCTGTGTCCTTGTGCTGAGAACATTAGCACCACAATGAAGCATGGTGGTGGTAGTATCATGTTTTAGGAAAAACTTTTGATCAAACTGGGAAACATGTCATGGTTAATGCAAGACAAATACAGGGCAAGCCTAGAAGAAAACCTGTTCCAGTCTTAAAGAGACTTGAGTAGAGATTCACCTTCTGACAGGACAACAAATCTTAAATTAAGTAGCCTTTATTTGTCACAGTGAAATTCTTTTTTCACATATCCCATCCTTGGGGTTGAGGTCAGAGTGCAGGGTCAGCTGTAATGCAGCACCCCTGGAGCAGGGAGGAGTTGAGGGCTGTACTCAATAGTAGCTTGGCAATGCTGGGGCTTGAACCCCAATCTTCCGCTCAACAACCCAGAGTCTTAACCACTTGAGCTATCGCTGTCAAAGCTACACTAAATCCTAGAACCTGAAGTTATTAGCGTGGGTCAGTCAGTGGCTAGCACGGTTGCCTCACACCTCCAGGGTTGGGGGTTCAATTCCCACCTCCGCCATATGTGTGTGTGTGGAGTTTGCATGTTCTCCCTGTGCCTTGGGGGTTTCCTCCCCCAGTCCAAAGACATGCATGGTAGGTTGATCGGCATCTCTAAATTGTCTGGATTGTGTGAGTGAATGAGAGTGTGTGTGTGCCCTGCGATGGGTTGGCACTCCGTCCAGGGTGTATCCTGCCTTGATGCCTGAGATAGGCACAGGCTCCCCGTGACCCGAGTGTAGTTTGGGTAAGCGGCAGACAATGAATGAATGAATAAATATCCATCCAGTCTGGTATCATCCAGTGAGAGTAAATTTGCCAAGAAGGTTTTCAGCAGTAAACATAGCCAGAGGTGATTCTAAAACATATTTACGTATAGAAGTGAATATTTTTTGCAACCAAGAAATGTTTGAAATGTTTCTATTTTTCCAGATGTTGTTCTGTCCATCACAATCGCACTCACGCTCTACACTTACACTTTGCCATCTTGTGGGAATTTATTTGATTTAACTCTTTTTCCCCAGAGGCCAAAAAATGCAGTTTTGCTCCTGTTTGGTTGTGTTCATGTTCAGCATTGAGTGTCTTTGTCATGTCACACTCCACAGTAGTGGCTAATATGAAGCTCATATAAAAGTAGACACTCAGGACTTTAAGAATTTGTAGTGTTTCATAAGTATTTCTGTTTATACCTAGCCTACTAAGGACACTAACTTCATAGAAAAGTGAAAAAAAAGCCCCCAAAACTCACAGCTGCATCTTTTAAACCTTTGTGTAAGAAAAAAAACAAAATTCAAGTCCTAGACATATTGTGCAAATTTCAATAAAAGGTTGTGACACAACAAAATGTGGGAAATTTCAAGGAGGTGAACATTTACGCAACTTGCTGTTTGCTACACATGTTATACATTATATAAATCTCTGAAG